>JBBPNY010000539.1:0-15978 GCA_038091165.1 Rubroboletus pulcherrimus
CTGATGCGTTTGATGTGTGTACAGATCACTACATCCAGGGGATGGCGAGTCTCGTCGCGTCCTTGTCCACGAACCCACGGTCACTCAAGTCGGTCGTAAAGTGAGGTTTTCTTGCTTTCCATGACGATACGATCCTCTCACACCTTCCGTTAGCGCCTATCTTGTCTCCGGGACGCCTCCGTCAGCGTTATCGTCCCACACCATCCTTGCGGTCCTCCGACCCGAGGACGCTGATGAGCCAGTCCGGCCAGACGAGTCGCTGTTCGCCACACAAGGAGTATTGCGCAGCGTGGCACTCAAGGTCAAGGAGAGTGCGGCGAACGAGCGTCCTGCGATTTCGCGTCCGGCGCGGGATGCGCGGGAGATCCTGAAGGCGATGGTGGCGGACGGGGAGGACAGTTTGGCGGGCATATTCTGAGTTGATCTAGTAGTCGTACGGTGTTGGCCGAACAGCGTTGTCAATGAGCGGACGGGGGTCTTTTCGTGGAGGTTGTGACTTGGACCCTACCCAGTTGGGAAATAAGATATGTTAGCACCGAAGCATGGTGCGGGAGGTTTTCCGTAGGGGCTTCTCGCTCAGCAGTCGGTCAGAACTAGTGACCTTGCCTTACTGATTGATGTCGAAGCTGCTGTGAATTTTCGTGGTGGTGTGTTGTAAGCAAACCCATCAGACAAGAAGGCGCAGAGTGGAAGAACTACTATCTTATGCTCGCCAGTCTAGGGACAGTAAGGCATTGGATATCCTAATTGGTTCACAAGCAACCGGGAAGTCGGGGTGAAACCCAACCACTCTTACAGTGCGAGGTCCTACGCACGCCGTCTCTTGCGAGGATGCCCCGCATACATTTCGGCTGTGGTCATTCTAATCCTAAGCTCCTTGTCTGTTGGCCGCAGACAGGAACAGATACTTTCGCCGGACCTGTCCGACCCCGACACGCTAGCCAGCGAAGCGACCCCATCATCTGCAGATTCTGGTAGTGGGTTGAGCAACCCTCCAAAGAACCTACCCTCGTCGCGATGAACGAACTGAAGGCGTCGTTCGTCGAGAAAAAGTGCATTGTGAAGCTTGTCCGCATCCTCTGCACTGAGGCCAGATACCCCCTTGTCTCTATCACAGAAAACGCCTTGTGGCCAATTGATGATCATGTATCCCTTCTTCTGCAGGTCTCCTTCAAGGGTCGACCACGGCAGCCGACCGTTGGACAAGTCGAAACCGACACCACCTGCATATACATATAGTGGTTGACTGGCTGAGCAAGTGTGTCATGGAATGGAATGACTCACGCAGCATCGCGACGAGTTTTTGTTTGATTTTATCAATCTTGCGGGTCTTCTTGGGCTCCCCGTTTGACGCGGACCGGAACACTGAGGTGAAAGGTTCGGTCTGGGAAGCATGCCTGTAGAGGAGTGATGGTGATTAGTTCTAGACTCGTCTCTTGCACTAGCTGGAATATCGCTCAACCACAACGAATGGACGATGTTGGCACTTCCGCCCTAAAGCTGATTCAGCGATCGTAAGAAGAATACTGACATCGAGTTGCAATATGCTATGCTCTCCAAATCAGTCGACGAAGTATTTCGTATGTGTTGAGGTGAACTTGAAGGGATGAGGTCACCAGGAATACGAAGCCCTGTTGAAATCGCCAGATCAACCTGTGAGAAATGGCTTGATGATTATATGTAGGTGATAAATGGACATTCTGAATCGCACCCATTTACGCAGCCACAATTCGAATATGCGCTGACGCTCGTCAAGCCCGAGCGACAGGTTCGAAAGGATGGACTGCATATCCTGTTCATCAGAGATGAATGCTGTTCGCGGAGAAACATCTTCGTTGCGATATGAGTCCCGTCCAGGGAGGGGACGGGGTGGATTGGGTACCAAGGCAGGTATGGTAAGATGAAGTGGTGCAAATAACTTTGAAGAACGGTGAGCAAGCGAGTGGAAAGCCAAGATCTGCAATGGCTCACACCATGATCGAGGCCGAACACTTCTTCAGGGCCGGGAATGCGTTTGGAATAGGGTGGGGGCGGTTGGAGGCAGGCATTTTGCGTGCCACCTAGGGGAATGTGCGCACTGAGAGCCCGACGCGTCTGTGAGAGTGAAGAGAGTGATAACTTATAAGTACGAATGATGGGGCACAACTGACGACATACCCGATCCGACCAAGGCACCCGCCACAAATATATCTTTCCATTACTTCCTGCTGATGCCACGAATTCACCAGAGGGAGAGAAAGAAACGACCTTTACAGAAGTACAATGTTGCAGATGTTGTCCGACAGGATTACCAGAAGTTGCATCCCAGAGACGCACAGTTCGATCCAAGGATGCACTCGCAAGGATAGATCCATCTGGAGAAAGGGAGAGGGAGCGTATCTCGCTGGTGTGACCTGTCCACGGTTGTCCGACTGGTTCGCCTGTATCGGCATTCCAACAGCGAATCGTTTCATCGCTCGACGCAGAGAAGAGCCTGCTGCCATCACATGACCACAGCACACAGTTGATCCAATCTTTGTGGCCCTCTAACGGACCAAGGATAAGCTTGCGACTGTCGATGTCGTACACGAAGATGCTGCCCTCAACGCCACATGCGAGTTTGTGCCCGTCGGGAGAGAAAGAGATGGACGTGACAGAGTAGTCGAGGTCTATAGCACCTTCGACCAATCTCCCTTCCGTGGTGTAAATAGTCACGGTCCGGCTGTCAACAACTGCAATGAGGCGATCATCCGGCGAGATGCAAAGCCTGAATGGCCCTGGTGGGTGAGTCCATTCATTGACTAGTTCGTGCGATTCGACGTCCCACACTTTGATCTCCACACCACAGTCACGGCTACTGCCACTAATGATCTTCCTGCCATCCCAGGTCACGGAAAGACTGTACATCCCAATCTTGTGCTCCATCGATGTGCCTTCTTGCTCCCCGGTATCCGAATTCCAGACTCTGATAGTCCTGTCATCACAGCCAGTGACAACTCGTCCGTCAGGGAGATACGCGAACATGGAGACCCCATCATCCATCGAGATTACCAGATGAGGCTGAGGTCCATTGTTGTCAGACCGTTGTGGTGTAACGCTGGACATGACGATGCTATGGCAGTCGGTTGGAAGCTGGGTTGTCGGCGTGTTTACAAAGGTGCGTGGAGAAGGGAATGATGGGGGGAAAATGCTCACCGCATCAGAACCTCCTACAGCTTATATATCACGAGGCGCTGGTGCTCATGGCGATGCGGTAGCCTTCCTTTTAGGGCCAATCCTTAGGGCACCCTATCGCCATACTACGTATGATCTAGCCCAATCCTCAGCCAACACCTCTACTCTCGTTACATCTCCCTGCACTTGACCTTGTCCCTGACTTCATCACCGCCTAGTCGTCGCTTCCTGCCCATTTCCAAACTCAATATTCAACGCGAACTCAGTGTTTTCCACTTTACTCAGTGGGAGAAAGGTGGCGAGTGCGATGACTGTATACCCTGCGGTCCTCGGCTTGGTCCGGAGCCTGCTGCATTGGAAGGAGAGGCATGGGAAGGATACAATGAATAACCATGGGAAAAGACTTGGGGCTGTACTTGAACGCATTGTCGTTCCTGAAGCGGTCCATCACGTTAGAACTTGGCGGTCCTCTTCGATCCGTTCAAAAATCCCACTGTGCGAGAAGGGGGTGTGAGGTGGCGGTGGACACAGAAGCAACTGAAGGCTCGGTAGCTCGGTAGCTCGGGTTTACCAGGAAGCGACGTCCTGCATCACTGCTTCAATGCCTTGAGGTTCGATGATACGTTTTGTGCGGCAGTTATCGAGGATCTGGGGGTGGACATTAGTGTGGGAGTGTGGGAGGCTCCTGAAAATGAATGGTAGATCAAATTGGTGTCGTGCTCGTCAGATTGGGAAAGCCGACAGGGACGACACGTTTGACGATCCGGCAGGGGTCCCGAGAGACGTAGTCGACATAAAGGGATGTATTGGTTTGCGAGGCGAGTCAGGTGACCGGTGACGGACGTACGAAGCTGATTCGACGGGTGGTGGTTGGCGCACTTTTGCAAGTAAGGAGTGGACGACCATTAGGTAGAGATCGGACGGAAAGACGGGCGGTGAGGCCAAAACCCATCCTCACTCGTAGGTCGCACCCCCTCCTTCTAGCGCAGCACAACTGTACCATTAGAAAGACACAATCTACAGCAAGACAAGCCCACGACAAACACACCTTGTTACATCCCTCGATGATACGCTCCCGAGAATCCTCCTGGAAACACCTGAGCGAACATCAACTTTTGGGGCGACTGTTGCGTCTTGTAAGCATCTCCAATCACCATAAATGAATCATTATCACGATGATAGGCATGAATTAGATGGAGTAACGGCCAATGTCTCGACTGTTGCCAGAGTGTAGTCCACTGAAAAGTGTAGTCTTACCTGCGGGACTACATATAGTAATACTTTCACACCTGCAGTCCTCAACTGTTCCCGACCGTGTCCCAGACTCAGAAGTACGCAACGGCAACCCCCTCTCCTCCACACTCCCGCTGTCTCTCCCTGCCACTGACTTTGTTCTGTTTACATTCCGATGCACAGCCTGTCACGCGTGGATCCAATGTAATACAAGTCATCGGGGGTGCACAAGGGAGTGCGGAAGAAATGGCTGCGAGCATGGTATTGTCCGCTATCGCACGTTACTCGGAGAACAGTAGGGCACGGTGGAACGGATGACAAAGTCAGGAAGACCTCTGTTGAACCGATACATGAAACGTTTCGTGGGACACATGAAGGTCAAGGGGGTTTCCATTGACTGATGTTCATATGTGTTTCGTATATGTCCAGGTCACTACACACAGGCGATGGCGAGTCTCGTCGCGTCCTTGTCGGTCTGTCTGAGCCCGACGCATTAGCCGGCCAAACACCCCCATCGTAGTTGTCTGCAGATTTTAAGTAGCAGCTGGTTAAGCAACCCTTGATGAATTATATTGCTGTACATACTCAAGAACTCACCCTGGCCATACCGAACAAACCGAAGCAAGAGAAAGTGCATCGTGGAGCTTGCCAGGGCTTACGCGTATACGGTTATCAAAGTCAATTCCCCACATGACTTTGCAGAATCTGCAACCTCAACCTCCTCTTTCCAGAATGAGTAAGGCCAGTATGCGTGCTGTTGAGAACGCATGGCCCGCGGTGCTGGGACGACCGTCACTCACAGCGCTAGGTGTATGTAATCCCCAGATGAGATCTTAAATAGATTAGATCCAGTGCGGACATGCCGACCGATTTATTTCCGATCCTCATCATCCTCCGCTTTCCATTCGTGGTATTCTGTGACTGCTGTATACTGTCAGCTTGGATTTCCCGGAGCGCTGGCCAGGGGTGAGTACCGTGGCACATCACCTCAACTTACTATATAAGTCTATTTTCTTCATCGTCCTCATCCTATCGGCGAGGAATGCGAAATTAAGTTCAAAGAACGTACGTGCAGGCGACCGTTTCAAAAATGACCCAATGAGATATTGCCATATTTGGTAGCGATTTCAAGACATCATCATCCTAGATTTCCAAATGAATATGATCAGTGAAAGGCTGTGGAGCGCGTCCCCTGCATAGCCAACCGTCATTCTCGACAATGTGTCCGAGCGAACGAGAAGATCGAACAGCCGCAGCCTCTGGTATCCTACATAAGGTGACGACCCACCGACAACCAAGCTACATACCTGCATACCACCTTTTCATCAGCATGCAAGCTTCCATCTCAAAAATATTCAAGACTGTCATCTCACACACATTCGGACTTACTCTGTATGACATGATGCGATCATCACATGACTTTGAAGATGTCAGGACAGCTCTGCATGACCGGACAGATTGGTCAATCGAGCTGGTGAGTAGCTCGTTCAATTCATACTTTATCGTATCTCACCGTTGCGCGAATCATTGTACAGTTCCGTAGCTGCTTCACGTAGGGAGCTATCATCCTCTCTCCACGGATATCGACTGACGATGCCTCGTAGTATTCATCTCAGCAACGGCAGCTACTTCTTCATGCTATGCACGCTATCGTTCTTGGTTATGGCTGAGAACATACACATCCATTATGGCCGACTCTCACCTGCAGAGCTGAAGGTATACATCTTGTCCGACATCGCAATCTCATCTCTCTAACATGGCTGTCGTGACGTCGTCCATTCAGGAACGCGTTGAGCATATCGGATATGCGACGTTTGCCATCCTCTTTGCCGTGCTTGACATCGGCTTCGTCATCGTCCGCGTTGCCGGACTCGTTGCGTTGTCCGGGTCCCCTCCTCTTGCTGCAAGTCTTGTCCTCATCAGCATGTCACCGTCAGCTATCCTCCCGATGCTTGCTTACTCCACGAGACTCCTCAGGCGGAGGAAACGCGAGTCCAGTGGAGAAGAAGAGATGGAATCCGGCACTGTAGTTGATGGGCCCAAGAACTGAAGCTTTGTAGCATCCAACATCTCGTTTGTTGATTCCACCGGCCCTATTGCTATAGGGATAATACCATTTCATCCTGGTGGCGCTCGGCATCTGTCGTACGTGAGATTGTTGCTCTGGACGACATGTGCAACGACAGGTTGTCATCCTCGGCCACGGATTGGAACGATAAGACTCGAAATGATGGGCTGGTCCATCGACCGCTTGCCCCTAAGTAAATGGGTAGCGGCGCTCAGGCGCTAGTCTGCAAATAGTTGGAGCAACACGACGGCGATGAGTTTGAAGGTACTCGCATTTTCGTCCAGTGGGTCCTTGCAACGGCGGCAGCGTAGGATCAGGCGAAGGCGACCGTGTTGCAGTAGCAGTGGTATGTGAGGTAAGACGACGGACTGCCTAAGTTCGACTCGCGTATATCAAACATCCTGCATTGCATCAGAGCAATTGGAACCTGATAGCACGGGTAAGCACTCTGAGTCGAGAATAAGCAAGTATCAA
Source organism: Rubroboletus pulcherrimus (assembly GCA_038091165.1). Classification (NCBI taxonomy): domain Eukaryota; kingdom Fungi; phylum Basidiomycota; class Agaricomycetes; order Boletales; family Boletaceae; genus Rubroboletus; species Rubroboletus pulcherrimus. Next base: position 6,929 of record JBBPNY010000539.1, read on the forward strand.
ATGATGGTCGAGGATATGAAGCCCAGGAAGTCGTAAGCCGAATATGGAGACGTGGGAGTAACACGCCGTGAGAGAGTGAGACGGCGACTCCGAATGCAACCTTGAGAAGTCCACCGCGGGGTCCCCAGCAGTACACCACAAATACAGTACATATGCTCATAATGCATACTGTTGGGACCTTATCCCCCGACTACATCGCCATTACCCTTCACTACGTATGTATCCAATGTCTTCTGTTTCGCATTGGCAAACTCCTGTCGGCGTAAGTGTGCACGGAAATGGCACAGCTGCTTCGACAGCTCGGAGATATCCTCAGCCTCACCATACTCCAACACTGCTCCTGCAAGTTGCTCGCACAATGCCATTGCCTGAGATGTGTGGCTCTGGCTTGTCATCCTCTTTGTCGGAGTCGATTTCGATAACCTTGCCCCTTTCCACAGCCATCTCGTGGCGTACAGCATCCACAATCTCTTCCTCACCTTGCTCCCCATTCGAGAAAATATCTATTTCACAAATCTCGGCCTCTTCGGGAGGATCCAAAACCTCATCCAAAGTTGGTAGGGCGCCGAAAATGTGGTTTTGTGCCTTGAGGTCATTGATGGACTTGACGAATTGGTGGGTTTATTGCGGGGTTTCTGTTTTGCGTTGAGCATTATGATGTTGGGAAAGTTTTTGTAGACGTGAGAAATGTGAGTTGCATGTTCATGGGTGTGATTTGCTCGGTCTCGCCCACCTGGCAGCTCCATCATAATGCATATGTACGTATAGCTGCCTAATGATTATGCAATATGCAAAAAATCACACTTTTTGGCTGGGCCCGACACTGGACCCCAAAAAATTTGATGCAAGATGATGGAAATGCATTACTACCATATGCATTATGAGCATATGTACTGTACACCCATCTACTGCCACTTTCCAATCCGTCAGGCCTTTTTTTTCTGGTGGGCTCTTCGGCAAGGTCAACATCCAGCGTCGAAAACGCCCATGATCATTGCAGGTCTCACCATAACAATGCGAAAATGCTGCCCACGCGACCGGCGGCCTCTGGAGTCTGGAAACATAAAAGTCACGAAGTTTTGGATTGACTGATATCAATCGAGGATCCCATGCATTTGATATCCGTGTGAGTCACTAACATCACGTTGGGGAGTCTCGTCGCACCATCGTCGACGAGCCCACAGTCACTCGAACCGGTCGTGAAACTGAAGTTTGCTTCCTTACGACGATACGGTCCTCCAGCCCGGGGACGCTGTTCGCAAAACAAGGGGTGTGGCGCAGCGTGGTACTGGATGGTACGCACGTTTGATCTCAATGACATGGTCTTTTCTATCACCCTCATCTGACTCGGGATGTCATAGGACAAAGAGCGATGCACCGACGCGCCGTGCTAGCTATTTTCCATCTTTTGCGAGGAATCGGAACTCGATTTGTCTTTGTACCGAGTGGATTGGGTTCGACAGCTGATCTCCCTGTTTGATGATCTCGAAGTCGACGTTCATACTGCGGCGTGGAAAGCGTTTGATACGTTTGTCAAGTCTGTGCCCAAGGACGAACTGGAGCCTTTGGTCGTTCCACTTCGCCGGACCATCGAAGGGACGGGTGCCCCGGGACGGTCCGTGCCTGGGTTCAACTTGGCCAAGGGCGTGGCACCCACTGTGCCCATCATTATTGCAGGTCTCACCACGGGAAGCAACGAACAACGCGAAAACGCTGCCTATGCGATCGGAGACCTCGTCGAGCGCACCGACGAATCTGCCATCAAACCGTTCGTCGTCCCCTTCACCGGTCCGCTTATCCGCGTTGCAACGCAAGCGACGACCTATCCACCTGGTGTCAAGACTGCGATTCTGTCCGCGCTCGCGACGATGCTGGAGAAGATACCGACTCACGTCAAGCCGTTCTTTCCACAGTTGCAGCGGACGTTTGTCAAGTCCGTCAGCGATCCGTCGAGCATCGTCGTGCGCACGCGCGCTGCGGATGCGCTCGGCATTTTGATACGCAGTCAACCGCGCGTGGATCCGGTAGTGACAGAGCTCATTGGGGGTGCGCGAGGGAGCAAGGAGGAAATTGCGGCGAGCTTTGTGTTGGCGTTGTCGCACGTCGTTCGGAGTGCGGACGTGCACGGTGGGGTGGGTGACAAGGTCAAGGAGACCTGTGTTGAATTGGTACACGAAGCCTTCCGTGGGACACATGAAGGTGAGAGAAGGAGGGGAGGCGATTTTCGATGACTGATATCGATCTGATGCATTTGATGTGTGTACAGATCACTACATCCAGGGGATGGCGAGTCTCGTCGCGTCCTTGTCCACGAACCCACGGTCACTCAAGTCGGTCGTAAAGTGAGGTTTTCGTGCTTTGCACGACGATACGGTCCTCTCACATCTTCCGTTAGTGCCTATCTCGTCTCCGGGACGCCTCTGTCAGCACTATCGTCTCACACCATCCTTGCGGTCCTCCGACCCGAGGACGCTGATGAGCCAGTCCGGCCGGACGAGACGCTGTTCGCCACACAAGGAGTATTGCGCAGCGTGGCACTCAAGGTCAAAGAGAGCGCGGCGAACGAGCGCCCTGCGATTTCACGTCCGGCACGGGATGCGCGGGAGATCCTGAAAGCGGTGGCAGCGGACGGGGAGGACAGTTTGGTGGGCATATTTTGAAGTAGTAGCGGTACGGTGTTGGCCGAACAGCGTTGTCGATGAGTGGACGGGTCTTTTCGTGGAGGTTGTGACTTGGACCTTACCCAGTTGGAAAATAAGTTAGGTTAGCACCGAAGCATGGTATGGGAGGTTTTCCGTAGGGCGTGGCATGTGTTGAACTTTCCTGACACTCGCTTCTCGCTCAGTAGTCGGTCAGAACCAGTGACCTTGCAATACTGGATCTCGAAGCTGCGGACAATTTTCGTGGTGATGTGTTGTAAGCAAATCCATCAGACAAGAAGGCGCAGAGTGGAAGAACTACTAGCTTATGCTCGCCGGTCTAGGGACAGTAAGGTATTGGATATCCTAATTGGTTCACAAGGAACCGAGAAGTCGGGGTGAAACCCAACCACTCCTACAGTGCGAGGCCCTACACACGCCGTCTCTTGCGAGGATGCCCCGCATACATTTCGGCTGTGGTCATTCTAATCCTAAGTCCCTTGTCTGTTGGTGTCGGATTGCTTTCGCTGGGCCTATCCGAGCCCGACGCATTAGCCAGTGAAACGACCCCATCGTTGTTGTCCGCAAATTCTAGCATCGGGTTGAGCAACCAACCCTTGAATGGTTTTACCGTATATGCTCAAGAACTCACCCTCACCACGTCGAACAAACCGAAGCCGGCACTCGTCGAGAAAAAGTGCATCGTGAAGCTTGTCCGCATCTTCTGCACTGAGGCCAGATACCCCCTTGTCTCTATCACAGTAAACGCCTTGTGGCCAATTGATGATCGTGTATCCTTTCTTCCGCAGGTCACCTTCAAGGGTCGACCATGGCAGCCGACCGTTGGACAACTTGAAACCGATATCACCTGCATATATATATAGTGGTTGACTGACTGAGCAAGTGTGACATGCGATGTAATGACTCACGCAGCATCTCGACGAGTTTTTCTTTGATTTTATCAATCTTGCGGGTCTTTTTAGGCTCCCCGCCATTTAATGCGGACCGGAACACTGAGGTGAAAGGTTCGGTCTGGGAAGCATGCCTGTAGAGGAGTGATGGTGATTAGTTAGACCCACGTCCCCTTGGTATAACCGGAATAACTGTCAAATACAACAAACAAGGGACAATTGTGGCACTTTCGCCGATGGAAGAGGGACACATTTGATTCATCAATCATAAGAAAAACACTTGCACCGAGTTGCAATAAGCTCCCATGATGCTTTCCAAACCAGTCCGTGAAGTATTCTGTGTGTCCTGACGTGAGCTTGAAGGGATGAGACTACCAGGGATACGAAGCCCTGTTGAGGTTGCCAGATCAACCTGTAAGAAATGGCCTGATGAATATATGTGGACGATAGATGAATGTTCGTACTAGTTTGTGTAGGCGTCGTTCGAATACACGCTGGCGTTCATCAGGGCCGAGAGAGGGGTCTGGAAGGATGGACCGCATGTCCGGTTCGTCAGACACGAATGCTGTTCGCAAAGAAACATCTTCGTTTTGATGTGGGTTCTGTATAGGGAAGGGAGGGGGTGAACCGGGTACAAAGGCAGGTGTGGTAAGATGAAGTGGTGCAAATAACTTTGAAGAACGATGAGCAAGCGAGTGGAAAGCCAGGACCTGCCATGGCTCACATCATGATCGAGACGCAACACTTGTTCAGGGCCGGGAATGCGTTTGGAATAGGGTGGGGGCGGTTGGAGGCAGGCATTTTGCGTGCCACCTAGGAGGATGTGTGCACCGAGAGCTTGACGCGTCTGTGAGAGTGAAGAGAATGGTAAGTATCAATGATGAGGCACAACTGACGACATACCCGATCCGACCAAGGTACCCGCCACAAATATATCGCTCTACTAGTTGCTGATGCCACGAATTCACCAGAGGGAGAGAAAGAAACGGCCTTTACAAAAGTAGGATGTTGTAGATGTTGTCCGACAGGATTACCAGAAGTTGCATCCCAGAAACGCACAGTTCGATCCAAGGATGCACTCGCAAGGATTGATCCATCTGGCGAAAGGGAAAGGCTCTCTACGATGCTGGTGTGACCTGTCCACGGTTGTCCGACTGGTTCGCCTGTATCGGAATTCCAACAGCAAATCGTTTTATCGGGCGACGCAGAGAAGAGCCTGCTGCCATCACGTGACCACAGCACACACTCGATATAACTTTGGTGGCCTACTGGACCAAGGATGCGCTTGCGACTGTTGACGTTGTACACGAATATATTGTCGTGCGAGTCGGGATCGCCACTGGCACATGCAAGTCTGCCCCCATCGGGAGAGAAACAGATGGGCCCAACAATGTTGCCGCCATCTAGAGGGATATCATCGTCAACGAGATCTATATCATCGTCGACCAGTATCCCTTCCGTGGTGTAAATAGTCACGGTCCGGCTGTCAACAACTGCAATGAGGCGATCATCCGGTGAGATGCAAAGCTTGAATGCCTCTTTTGGGTGAGTCCATCCATTGACTAGTTCGTGTGATTCGACGTCCCACACTTTGATCCCACCACCCTCCTCACAACTAATGATCTTCCTGCCATCCAGGGTCACAGAAAGATCGCGTACCGCATTCTCGTGCGTCATCGATGTGCCTTCTTGCTCACCAGTATCTGAGTTCCAGATTCTGATAGTCCCATCATCACAGCCAGTGACAACTCGTCCGTCAGGGAGACACGCGAGCATGGATACCTCATCATCCATCGAGATTACCAGATGGGGCTGAGGTCCGTCGTTGTCAGACCATTGTGGTGTAACACTGGACATGATGATGCTATGGCAGCTGGTTGGAAACTAGGTTGGAAGCGTGTTTGCAAAGGTGCGTGGAGAAAAGAATGATGAAGGGGAAGCGCCTACCGCATCAGAAACTATTACAGCTTATATACCACAAGCCTCGTGGTAAAATGTGAGGCAATGGCTTTCATGGCGGTGCGGTCACGACCTTCCTTTTAGCGCCAATATTGAGGACACCCCGTCATCACGCCCAACATGATCTTCGACAAGCTCAATTGCGACCAGGTGTTCATCTGGTGCTATGGCCATGTACATAGATACGTTCCCAAAGTCAGAGCTGATGCCTCAGTGCACTTGTCTTATTCCACGGGGCCCTGTCATGAACGAAGGGACCCGAGATGAAACCCTAAATCCTGTCCTTCAAGTTCCGCTCTTCTATCTAGGCGCATAGGTGACGAGCATATTACACACTAAACGTGAACAAGCTTTTGGCACTGCCCCCTCGACACAGCGAGAAAGCGGACAATGGGATCACACGAACACCATACTGGGTGTGGCTCTCCACGCGCTCGGACAACCTTCTGGGCGATCCCTTTACACAACGTCATATTGCACTCCCGTGCTTCGGATTAAGAGATAATGGGTACACTTGGACGAGATGCCAGAAAACCCGGTAAAAGGCTCGGTAGGGGATGTTATGACACGCTCCAACTTGATTGATGCTTAATCGTTCTCACCAAGTGTACATATACCCTTCTCATGTATTGGTTTGCGAGGTGACGGACGTACGAAGATGGCTCGGCGGGCGGTGGTTGGTGCGCTTTTGCAAGCAATGAGTCTAGGACAACCATTTAGATAGAGATCGGACGGAAAGACGAGCGGTGAGGTCAAAACCCATCCTCACTCGTAGGTCACACCCCATCCTTCTAGCGCGGCACAACTGTATCATGAGTAAGACATAATCCATAGCAAGACAAGCAACGATGAACACACCTTTTCACCCCCGATAATACACTCCCGGAGGTCCTCCTGGAAATACCTGAGCAAACATCCTATCAGCATTTGGATCAACTATTACATCCTGTAAGCATCTCAAATCACCATAAGCGGGATATTGTCATGGTGGGGGGCATGGATTAGGTGGAGTAACGACGGTCGATGAATATACATCCTGTTGAGAACGCATGACTGGGTCCATCACCCACCCTGTGTACTGTGTAATCCTCAGAGTGAGATCCTGAATAGATTAGATCCAGTGCGGACACGCCAACCGATTTACTTCCGAATATCACGGCTTGCCTCTTGCCTCATTAGGACGGGCCAGTCACCAGAGTAAAGGTGTCCTTGGATTCAGGGACACATGACATAGCCAACCGTTGTTCTCGACGATGTATCACGAAAGAGAGAAAATTGAACAGCCGCAGCCTCTGGTAGCATACTTAAGACGACTCACCGACAACCAAGCTACATACCTGCATACCACCTTTTCATCAGCATGCAAGCTTCCATCTCAAAAATATTCAAGACTGTCACCTCACACACATTCGGACTTACTCTGTATGACATGATGCGATCATCAAATGACTTTGAAGACGTCAGGGCAGCTCTGCATGACCGGACAGATTGGTCAATCGAACTGGTGAGTAGCTCGCTCGATTCATACTTTATCGTATCTCACCGTTGTGCGAATCATTGTACAGTTCCGTAGCTGCTTCACGTAGGGAGCTATCGTCCTCTCTCCACGGATATCGACTGACGATGCCTCGTAGCATTCATCTCAGCAACGGCAGCTACTTCTTCATGCTATGTACGCTATCGTTCTTGGTTATGGCTGAGAACATACACATCCATTACGGCCGACTCTCACCTGCAGAGCTGAAGGTATACATCCTGTTTGACATCGCAATCTCGTCTCTAACATGGCTATTGTGACGTCTCCGTTCAGGAACGCGTTGAGGATATCGGATACGCGACGTTTGTCGTGCTCTTTGCCATGCTTGACATTGGTTTCGTCATTGTTCGTGTCGCCGGACTCGTTGCGTTGTCCAGGTCCCTTCCTCTGGCTGCGAGTCTTGTCCTCGTCAGTATGTCACTGCCAGCTATCCTCCCGATGCTCGCCTACTCCACTAGACTCCTCAAGGGGAGGAAGCGCGAGTCCAGTGGAGAAGTAGAGATGGAATCCGGCACTGTAGTTGATGGGCCCAAGAACTGAAGCTTTGTAGCATCCAATATCTCGTTTGTTGATTCCACCGGCCCTATTGCTATAGGGATAATACCATTTCATTGTGCAACGACAGGTTGTCATCCTCAGCCACGAATTGGAACAATAAGAACCGAAATGATGGGCTGATCCATCGACCGCTTGCCTCCTCAGTAGACGGTCCGGTGACACTAAGTAAATGGGTAGCGGCGCTAAGGCGCTAGTCTGCAAATAGTTGGAGCAACACGATGGCGATGAGTTTGAAGGTACTCACATTTTCGTCCAATGGATCCTTGCAACGGCCCCGTGGGCAGCATTTTCGCGTTGTCATGGTGGGACCTGCAATAATCATGGGCGTTTTCGACGCTGGATGTTGACCTTGCCGAAGAGCCCACCGGAAAAAAAGGCCTGACGGATTGGAAAGTGGCGGTGGATGGGTGTATTTGTGGGGGGTCGCTCGGTCATTGGGTGCACCACCGGGGACCCCGTGGACCTTTCCACACAGCGTGTTATTCCTGTGTCTCTATATTCGGCTTACAACCTGGGCTCGATATCCTCAACAATCATCTGATGCTTATTCTCGGCTCAGAGTGCTTACATGCTGTCAGGTTCTGGCTGTCAGGTTCTGGGTGTCAGCGTCATACCACGAGATACGCGAGTCGAACTTAGACAGTCCGTCGTCTTACCGCTACTGCAACACTTATGCGGTCACCTTCGCCTGATCCTACGCTGCCGTCGTTGCAAAGATCCATTGGACGAAATGCGAGTACCTTCAAACTCATCGCTGTCGTGTTGCTCACCAACTATTTCCAGACTAGAGCCTTAGCGCCACTACCCATTTACTTAGTGTCACCGGACCGTCTACTGAGGGGGCAAGCGGTCGATGGACCAACCCATCATTTTGGTTCGTATTATTCCAATTCATGGCCGAGGATGACAACCTGTCGTTGCACAATGGAATGGTATTATCCCTATAGCAATAGGGCCGGTGGAATCAACAAACGAGATATTGGATGCTACAAAGCTTCAGTTCTTGGGCCCATCAACTACAGTGCCAGATTCCATCTCTTCTTCACTCGACTCGGGTTTCCTCCGCCTGAGGAGTCTCGCGGAGTAGGTGAGCATCGGGAGGATAGCTGATGCTGACATGCTGACGAGGACGAGACTCGCAGCAAGAGGAGGAGACCCGGACAATGCAACGAGTCCGACGATGCGAACGATGACGAAACCAATGTCAAGCACGGCAAAGAGGACGGCAAACGTCGCATATCCGATATGCTCAACGCGTTCCTGAATGGACGACGTCACAATAGCCTTGTTAGATACGATTGCGATGTTGGACAAGATGTATACCTTCAGCTCCGCAGGTGAGAGTCGGCCATAATGGATGTGTATGTTCTCAGCCATAACCAAGAACGATAGCGTACATAGCATGAAGAAGTAGCTGCCGTTGCTGAGATGAATGCTACGAGGCAT
>JBBPNY010000540.1:0-15972 GCA_038091165.1 Rubroboletus pulcherrimus
ACCCCACCCCGGTCAACGAGGGCCGGTGGGCCAAACGTGGTAGCTTTACATTCCCCCCCCCCCCCCAACTTAGGAAGAGAATGTTTTCTCCGCTGCATTGAACATGGTGTTGAATTCATCCGTCTGCTCCTGAACAGTGTTCTGCATAGATGCCTGTGCATATCATCACGCCAGGTCAGTGTCAAGAAGAGAACTAGAAAAAGAAAGAAAGAAATAGCGGCACGTGCAAAATGCATGGAGATGGAAAAAAAAAAAGACCGTGGGTGCACACCACGAAAACGCATATCCCCATCGTTCATCTACAGGACCGACAGGGGACGTACCGGAGTCTTAGCCTTAAGCTGTGCGCCGAACACTTGGGTGTTCTCCTGGAGCGCCGCGAGATCCTGCTCGACGATCCGGTTTAGCCCCAAGTTGGTGAAGGCGGTTTTCTTATTGACGAGGTCGTCGAGGGTCTTCTTGACCTCATTTACGAGGTCCTGTGTTTGTCCGGTGATGTGGGTGGCTTCCGGATCAGTGAACGCGGGGCTGGCCTATGTGACGCGAGCATAAGAAGAGAGAAAAAAGGAGGATAGAGGAAAGAAAGGAAGCGGTGCGTGAGCAAGAACCATCAGCAGCACGCGGGGTCATCGATAACAGTAGAGACTTGCAATGATGTCGGTCGCTGCGCTCTCAATGGCGCTTTTGACCTTAGTGGCTGCGTTATGGACGGCCTGTCGAGATGTGCGGGTTCAATCTCAGATAAATACGTAGCAAGGGGGGCGGGGAGGGCAGATGGGCGAGTACTCGAAGATGCTTACCAGTGCTTGCGCGGCCGTGGCGCCGCTGTTGGGAACAGCGTTGATGGTTGTATCGAGCGAGTTCGTTTCCTCCTGCAGGGTTTGGATATCGCCCTCTACGTGAGCCGCGTCACGCTTGATCGGCGTGCCAAAGGCATACAGGGCAAAGATGAGCGTCACGAACGAAGGATGGAGGCGCATGATGTTGCGAGTGAAGGGCGATTGGGGCGATATTTGGGGGTTGAGCTGATGGTGAGCACCAGGCCCCCTTTTAAACCTCGACAGTGGCTCATTGAAGGAAAGGCAAGACTTGCCGTATAATACCCGAATGAGAATCCCCCGGCCACAAGACGCAGGGAAGAAGGGAGAACACTGAGGAAATATCAGGGATGAAGCGTTTCGGGTGCAGGTTTAGGCGGATTGGGAATCCCTCTCGGGTTTAATCTGACCCCGCGGGGGGCACAGGGGATCCATCGGATTCCATTGAGCTTTACTTGATGTTGTTGTCTCGTTTGAGTGAAGGGAATACCCGGGGAGAAAAGCTCATTAATATGAGTGGGAAGGAGCACCTCAATGTTTAGGACCATGGAGTTGAACGCCACGACGATGACTTGCAACGCGATTTGCATAATTGCCAACAATGGTACGACCCAGCCTGACTCCGAGATTGATGAATCGTCCGAGAATCCGCCAATCCAAAGACTCGCGACGTATCGGGCGTCAGCACTTCCAATCATTACCAACCGTGTTGGGCTCACCTGACCGAGCGCAGCACCGAAACCATTTGGGAACACTTGACCAACCGGCCTGGCCGAAATTTTCTCCTGCGACGAGATAGACTTGCGGCTGAAGTGCCATTGCAATGTCTGTGGCACCACATTGTTCGGCCCAATCTGCAGGGTGGTCAACGTCGTGTACGAAGAGCGCCACTGTGCGAAAAATGACAGTCCTCGGTGTATCGATCATAGCTCAAATTGAAGAATAGTCGACGTGTCTCGCGCCGGCTGCTTGGTCAGTCATCAAGAAACATGAGTACGCTGGACGACGGCCGGGTTTAAATCAGCAAAACCACATACAATACAATCGCTCATAATTAGTTCGGAGTGTATCAGGAGCTCGGCTATCGACTTTACTCTGTGTAGTGCAGCAGACAACGTGCAAGCCTCGTCCTAACCCTCTGACAACGAATCCCCACCTTCAAGCTTACCGTCAGCTAGACACAAGCACGCGCGAGAGCTCAGAGTACCCATAGCCGGTGAAGTTGAGTTATTCAAATCATCGAATCTGATGATGAGGAGTCGAAGGAGGGCCATCTCGGTCGATCAAAGATAAGTTCTTGCTGGCACCACCCGCTTTCCCTCGCTCTGACTCTGATTTCTCAATAACCCCTTCTGAAACATAACCGGGAAGCCAAGCAGCGAGCATCCACTTTTTGCCTCACTCGCCGGCTCTTGCGGCCGCTGGCAGCATACATACAACCTTGACTTCTAGCTTTCGCGTGGGGTTTCGTTGGCACCGTTTCGCTGTACGAACCCCTGGCTGTTTCGGACCGCGTCGCGTCGCCCGTCACCCTCAGTGCTCAGCTGACGCAGAAAACCATCACCGTCATTTCGGTTGGGATCATGCTGGGAATGGCTACTGACTTGTATACGCCACCGTCTCCAGTTCTCTAGCCTGAGGTTTCGTTCTAGTTCGTCCACCTTTCTATCACCAAATAATACTTCAAGTGGAATGTACCATGCTGTGTTGGGATCCCGGTAGCAGCTATTTCGAGTCGCAGCTGGACCAATATCTCGTAAATAGTTTTGCTTAGACTCCTCAGAGCCAGTCTTGCTCGCTGGATTATCGTGGACATTACGACTTTCGTTGTAGACACTCGAGCTGGTACTAGCAAGCATTGCTTAGAGAAAGTTGCATTACTTAATGATAGTGAGTTGTGGAGGTATACGTTTTAAGTATGGCATAAAGTCCGAATGTAGCCTAAACACAAGTCGCGAAACAAACACGATGCACTCGAATCAAAACATACGCGGGTGATCCTCACTCAGAATTTAAAGTCCTGCACTAGACCTAGTAACGATCCAGGAAAGATTCGACTCGAACAACCTTGGCCTCGACATGCCTTTTCCCTTTATCCGACGATTCGTGTGTCCGCTGAGGCGACGAGAAGTTGCACGCCGTTCACTTGGGACTGACTCTCAATGGAAACAGCGGACGTGATTTCTTCCGATTGCTCCTCACGGATCTCGATAGTTTCGGATCGGAAAATCTGCTTGAGCTCGGGAGCCCGGATATAGATCTCCTTGAGAGTAACGAGATTGTGTCGCAGCTCCTCATTTTCCTGGTGTCTCCTTGTGAGTTCGAGTGTCAACTCCTCCGCTCGCTTGGCGTCCGCGCGCAACCATTCGTCGACTGTGGTGGTGAGCTTCATGACGGCGGCGTAATCCTTCACTTCCGTCGAAATCGTTTCCTGGACCTTCCTCGACTCCTCTCGGGAGGACTGCCTAACAATGTCGAGTTGCTTCTGCAGCATCTCGACGTGAGAGGACGAAGCGGACAGTTTGCACTGAAGTTGTTCAATGTCCCTGCGTGCGCACGTCAGTTCCTCCACTTTGGTAGCGTCAGCGCGTTTCCATTGTTCGAATAGTTCGCTGAGCGTGGCGACCGTATGATCTGCGCCTCCCCCAAGCGACAAAATGACCAGGAGTTGCTCGCGGATGGAGGTGAACTCCGTCGATTGCGCGTTGTAACGCTGCTGGAACTCGATGACGCGAGAAGACGAGATGGACAGGTCGAGCTGGAGCTGCTCAAGTTTCTCGCGCACCGTGACGAGCTCTGCTGTTTTGGTAGCATCTGAGCGCTTCCACAGCTCGATTTGGGAAGTAAGTTCCACGGATTGCGCCGACTGCGCTGCACAGCGATGCTGGAATTCGATGATCTGAGAGGATGATGTGGATAGGTCGTGACGGAGCTGTTCCACGACCTTGCGCGCGACGGTGAGCTCCTTCGTTTTAGTGGCGTCTGAGCGCTTCCAAACCTCGATCTGGGAAGTGAGCTCCTTGGACTGCGTTTCGTATCGCTGCCGAAGCTCAGAAATCTGGGACGATGAGGTGGCGAGGTTGCGACGGATCTGTTCCAGGTCCTTGCGCGCCACGGTGAGCTCCTCCGTTTTAGTGGTGTCCGAACGCTTCCAACCCTGGATATCAGAAGTAAACTCCTTGACCCGCGTTTCGTATCGCTGCTGGAGCTCGGTGATCCGAGAGGATGACGTGGTGAGGTTGCGACGCAGCTGTTCGAGCTCCTTGCGAGCCGTCGTGAGTTCCTCCGCTTTACCGGCATACGAACGCTTCCATTCCTCGACTTGAGAGAGGAGAGAGGACACGGCACTATCTGAGTCCGATGCCTTGTGTCGAAGCTGGTCTTGGAGAGAGCTGAGCTCCTTAGACTGCATATCGTAATGCTCCTGTAGCTCAGCTATATGAAGGGAGGAGTGGGTCAAGTCTCGCTGGAGGTCCTCGGCCTGCTTGTGGATACTCGAGATACGGTTTTCCTTCACGGTGTCTGAACGTTTCCATTCCTCGACTTGCGCAGTGAGAGCAGTGACTGTGCGAACGTGCTCTTCATAGGATGATGTCCTGACTTGGAGTTCATTGCGCACAGAGATGAGGTCGTGTGACTGTGTCTCGTAACTAACCTGAAGCTCAGTGAGCTGCGTGGTGGAAGTGGACAAGTCGTGCTGGAGTTCCTCGATCTGCTTGATGGTAGTCTCGATCTGCTCCGTTTTTGTGGCGTCCGCACGCTTCAACTGGTCCTGTGGGACGGTAAGCCAGTAAATAATATAATAATATGATCCTTGCTCACGTGAAGCGACGTCGTGGTCTGGAGCTCGTCGCGCACAGAGATCAGCTCGCGTGACTGTGCCTCGTAACGGCCCCGAAGCTCCGCAAGTTTAGAGACAGAAGTGGACGAATCGTGCTGGAGCTTCTCGACCTGCTTCAGGGTCGTCGCGATCTGCTCCGCTTTATTACCATCAGCACACTTCCATTGATTGACTTCGGCGGTGAGGGAGGCAATGGTGCGATCTTGACTTTCGTTGGACGACGTCCTGGTTTGGAGCTCCTTGCGCACAGCAATGAACTCGCGCGACTGCGTCTCGTAGCGGCCCTGGAGCTCGGTGAGGTGGGAAGTGGAAGTGGAGAGGTCTTGTTGGAGCCTTTCGACCTGTTTGAGAGTAGCCGCAATGCGCCATGTCTTCGTAGTGTCCGCACGCTTCCACTGCTCGACTTGGGCAGTGAGAGTGGTGATGGTGCCCTCGTGTTGCGACGTCTTCACTTTCAGTTCATCACGGACAGAACTGACCTCGCTCGACCGTGCTTCATACGACTTTTGAAGCTCTGTGTTCCGAGTGTTGGATGCTGCAAGGTCTTGACGAAGTTCCTCCATCTGCATGTTCTTCTTCTCCAACGCACCAGCGATATGCTGCAAAACTGCATCTTTGAATGGTTCGCCTGGCGCCTTGCCCGTCCCGTCGAGATTCTGGACTTCGAGTTGATGGAGCTCGTCACGGACAGTGTGGAGCTCATTGGACTGCGCCTCGTAACGCGTCTGGAGATCTGCGATTCTGGAGGAGGCAGAGGAGAGTTCACGCCGAAGCTCCTCAATCTCCCTGCGCGCAGTCGAAAGCTGCTCCGCTGTTACGCTGCCTTTGCGCTTTGCCTGAGTGACCTCGGTGGTAAGGGAGGAAATCGTGTGCTCCTTCTCCTCGAGAAGGGACACCTTGGTTTGGAGCTCATTGCGAATGGAGACGACATTTGTTGACTGCGCGTCGTAGCGTTTCTGGAGATCGGCTGTTTGGGAAGCGAAGGTTGCGAGGTCCCGCTGGAGTTTCTCCTTATCTCGGTGTTCCGCGGCGAATTGCTCCGCCTTGGTAGCATCTGCGCGTTTCCACTGATCGACTTCGGCGTTCAGGGTGGTGATGGTCCGCTCCTTCTCCTCGACCAGGGACTTGTTGACATGCAGTTCCTTCCGAACAGAGCCGAACTCCTTGGACTGTGCGTCGTAGCGCTTCTGCAGTTCTACTGTCTGAGAGGAAGAGGCGGAGACGTCAGTCTGGAGCTTCTCGTAGTCTCTGCGTGCAGTAGCGATCAGTTCCGCCTTCGTGGCATCCGACTGCTTCCACCGAGAAACTTCAGTGGTGAAGGAACTAATAGTACGATCCCTCTCTTCGACCAACGACACCTTGCTTCGCAGCTCGTTGCGCACGGAACCGAGCTCAGTGGACTGCGAGTCGTAATGCCGTTGAAGTTCAGTTGTTCGAGAGGAAGCGACGGAGAGGTCGCGCCGAAGTGTCGCGTTTTCTTGGCGTGCAGTGGTGATCTGTTTCGCCTTCGCAGCATCCGCGTTCTTCCACCGAGTAACCTCGGCGGTGATGGAGACGATACTGCTATCTTTCTCGTCGCAAAGCGACAACGTCACTTCCAGTTCGTGGCGGACGGAGCTAAAATCTCTCGACAGCTCTGCGTAATGCTGGTGAAGTTGGATCATTTGAGAAGACGCATTCGACAGATCCAACGAGAGCTGCTCCAGTTCCTTGCTCGAGATGGTGACCTGTCCTTTATTCAAGACAACCGTGTGCTTCCACTGCTCGATTCGGGTAGTGACAGTGGTGATCGTGGTGGTGATCATGGTGGTAATTGTGGTGATACTGGAATCCACTTTGCCGTGGTGTGACACGGTTCCTGCATTGCCGTCACCGCGAGAATTGCGCTGGCCCTCGAGAAGGGAGATTCGGGAAGCGGAGGCGGAAATCACCTGTAGAAGCCTCTCGTTTTCCATTTGAAAAGCTTCGATGTGCTCTTCGCAGGAGAACTTGTATTCCTCGTATTCAGCCGTCATAAGGGCAACTATCCGATCCTTCTCATCGCGATGCAAACGCTCTATCTGAAGGAACTGGTCCCGTACGGAGCCGTACGTAGATTTCGACGGCACCATAAAACGTCGAATTTCGACAGTCTTCACCCCGGAGGCGGAGGAGGTTACGACAGGAGACATCCCAGATTCGGTGACCGTAGGGGAGCGTGTTTCTTGGTAAAATGACGCCTCCCTTTGTATCCCATTTTTGACGGAGGACTGGGTCCCGTATTGTTGCTGGCCACCAGTAGCTCGGGAGAAGGTGGATACATCTTGCCGAGCTTGGGTGGTGGTAGACTGTTCCGCCTTCTGAATATCTACGCTTTTCCGTTCCTCGACTTCGGTGGCGGTAGTAGTAACAGAAGTAGTGGTATGATTTGTCTGTTCGACCCCCGAATCAATGGTTTCTGAGCCGGCAACTGTGGAATAGGCGAAGGCGGTGAGATCATGAAAAAAAAAATGACTCCCTCATTCTTACCGGATTCCGAGCTATAGTGAATCGTCTTCGGGTTACTGAACACAGCTATTCCGGAAACCTTCATGGATTCGGAGCCACTATTGAGGTCAGAAGCAGACCATTCTTTTCTTGCTGGCGTTTCCAGCTAATATTTGAAGATGAGTTTGAGACGGTGTCCCTCTTCACGAGGTACTCACTTTGCTAAATTGCTTTGATTGTTCACCCTGGGCTACCAGTGTGCGTGCCGTTTCGTCCGCTGGGGACGGCGGGGGTAACAGTGAGTCGGGGACTCTGATCATGCTGACTGGAGAAATGGCGGCTGTTGGTCGACCAGACATTAGGACGGGTATCCTATAGCGAGAGTTTGAATACATACCCTGTTTGCGGGAAGGGGAAAAGGTGGTGGAGCAATCCGGAATCGACCGCTTTTAAGTGAGCAGAGTATGTCTAGTTCTTGTCAGGGTCACACTGGACGCTCAAACCGATTCTATGGGAGAACTGGGGACCCGCTCTCGTACTCGGATCGCTCATGAACCATTGCCGGATAGAACGGTCTAGCACCGATGCCATCAGAGTTCTGTATCTATCTTGACACAGAGGACCAAAAGCAGTATGATTGAACTCACGGGGGCTCGCAGCGGTGCCTTTCTATGTGATCATGTGTCCCGTCGCGGCAGAAGAGTATGGTCACGGTACGGTCTGCGCAAGATCCCTTGTGTTAGTTCGACCGGCTGGTTGACCCATCCGATTGGGTCCCATGGGTGGTAAGTAACCCTGGTAAAAGAGGTGCAAAACAGGAAAGTGGTAAATGGAGATACTCAGACCTTGTCTGCCGAATAGAGGCAATGATTGAATGACACCGGAACTAATTATCTCCGCACACAGGAGCAAAAATAGCATGATTGAACTTACTGTTTCAAACTTTTCTCAGTGAATGTTGTGGTGCGTTTCCGTGGGATCATGGCACTGGATCTGAGTTGCGGAGTTAGCCAGGTGAGTCACAGCATATTCAGGTTCATTCAGTCTCGCTGTAACTCTCTGGGCCCCATGGACGACCATCACTTTGCTCCGACCGGCGCTTCAAAAGCGGCTACCACCCTCGCCAATTCGAGGTTCATCATGACCTAGACGAACTTACCTTAACTTGGACTTCGACGGGGATCACGCCATCCGTAGTATAGGGTCCACCCTCGAAAATCTCCGTCGCAATGTCCCATTCGAGGAAGTTGTCAAGTCATCTGCAAGTAAAGGGCCAGCGACGCGCTTGTCGTGCCAATCTGACGCCCAGATTCTCGCTCATCCACGCCAAGCTGGTGACATCCACGAGGCTGTCCTGCGTTACACAATTCCTCTGTTCGCCGATAAATTCCCAACTACATCAGATCCGCCTACTAATCGTTGGAGCACTCGCGGGGTCTCTTTCCCACCAAAGTTCCTATTAATAATGCATATTTCTCGTAATGTGGCTTCTTGGTGGTCCCAACCACATGCATCATGACCGATTGTAGTAGTACTGCGTGACTCAGTCAAGGTACTTAGATACCTTGACTCGGCTGTGTGCGCCACTGGTGACCGTGTGTAATAGGGGTACTCGCGAGATTCTGATAGGCTCTTAGCATGCATGGGCCGTCACGGGCAGGAGGGAGTTCGCCTGTACCGACTCCCAGCACAGTCGGAAATGGCTGTGCTGGAGCACGGGTGATATTGAAAGTCGGCGGGGTGCGAGAACGAGAGGTCTGTGGGATGAAGACAAGTGGGACGATCATTTGGAGGCGATGTAGCCAAGTACAACGGATTGTATCGGCGAGGAAGCTCGTTGGCAACAGGAAGATGCGGAAAGCTAGTGATTAGTCATAAAATGCGAATGAGAAAACGCGTTCGTGAATGGGACTTCGACGAGGATATCACCATCACCTACTTGACTGCAGGACTTACTCAACTTCTCTGATCCTTCCCATGAACAGGGGGACGAGCGTTGCCAGCACGTCATGTTCTGAGATCCTCCTCCAGGTAGGAGACACGCCGCGGGCCAGTTTGCGCTGTCTTACTGGATGACACCGCTGTCGGGCGTCGAGCGGTCGCGCGCACAAGACCCATTGGTGATTGCCTCGGAATCAAACATCTCCGATTTCCTGTGTTGCGCCTCTTTACAGTTTGATGGTGAAATTCCGACGGGTTCTCGTTCACGTACCCTCCACTGCCCAGCTGTGGAATTTTCCGCGTTCCAGACTTCTGGGCCCGCCTACTAGTACCGGCTCGGGTATGACCAATCTGCCGGCCCATACTCTGAGCAGATCCGCAGGACCTGCCTCGGAATCAAGTAAATATTGTGTTACACCTCTTTTACCAAGGTTTTTACTCACATAGTGCCCACAGGGTCTAAGATGGGCCAACCACATTTCGGCTTTCGGCTGCGTTCGTCCAATCGATTACGGGCCTGATCTCACGCAGATCATGTATTGTGACCCGACTAACCCCGCAACTGGGACCTGTGATCCCACGGAAACGCATCACAACAACTGTTTCCCTGAGTCCAATCATGCTGCCTCTGCTCCTCCATGCGAAAATAAATTAGTCCCGATGTCATCGGTGCCCCCACACGTCGATCTGAGTAGCATCTGAGATCGCCTCGGAATCAAGTATCTCCATTTACCACTTTCCTGTTTCGAACCTCTTTTACCAGGGTTTTTACTCACCGCCCATAGGACCTAAGATGGGTCAGCCACATTTCGAATTCCGGCTGCCTCCATCCAATCGAACACAGGGGATCTCGCGCAGCTGACCGTGCTGTGACCGTACTTTTGCTGTGACGGGACCTGTGATCCCACAGAGAGGCACCGCTGCGAGTTTTCGTGAGTCTAATCATTCTGCGTTTGGTCCTCTGTGCCAAGCTACATAGATACATCACTCTGATTGGTACATCGGTGCTAGACCGTTCTATCCGGCAAAGGTTCATGAGCGATCCGTGTACGAGAGTAGGTGCTTCTCAGTTCTCCCATACTTACGATTCGAGCGTCCAACGCGCTTAAAGGCAGTTGATCCTGGGTCACCCACCAACTTTCCCCTTTCCGCAAACAGGGTATGTACCCACACTCGCTATACAACTATCCGTCCTAACATCTGGTGCCATTTCTTCTGCCAGTATGTTTAGAGCCTCCGGCTCACAGTTGCCCCCGCCGTCCCCGGACGATGAAACGGTACACACGCCTGTAACCCAGGGTGAAGAACCAAAGCAACTACGAAAAGTAAGTACCTCGTGAAGAGGGATACCGTCTCAAATTTATCTTCAAACATTAGCCAGAAACACCAGCAAGAAAGGAATGGTCTCCTTCTGACCTCAATAATGGCTCCGGATCCACGAAGGGTTCCGGAATACCAGCGCAGAACGGGTCTTTGGGACTTGCAGAGGGATACGGGATTCAGGGGGCCAGGGTAATGAGACGATCGCTTTCGTGATGAACTGCTGAATTCAAACCGTTTTCGGACAGCAATCCGAATTTCCTGTCGGTGGAGAGCGTGTCCAGGCTATGTTCAGTAGACCGGAGACGATTCACCGTAACTTGGAATCCGGTAAGTCGAAACTTGCTCATAATCTAACCGCATTCGCTTATTTCACGGTCGCCGGCTCAGAAACCATTGGTTCGGGGGTCAAACAGACAGACCATACCGCTATTGATGTTACTATTACCGGAGTCGAGGAACGGAAAAGCATAGATATCCAGAAAGCGGAACAGTCCTGCGTTCAAAACGGGGTACAAAGGGAGGCGTCATCTTACCAAGAAACACGCTTCCCCACAGTCACCGAATCTGGACTCTCTCCTGTCACGTCCTCCTCCGCGAAGGCCATCGAAACTCGACATTTAATGGTGCCATCGAAACCCGCGTACAGCTCCGTACGGGACCAGTTCCTTCAGATAGAGCGTTTGCATCGCGATGAGAAGGATCAGATAGTGGCCCTTATCACAGCTGAACATGAGGATCACAAACGCTCCTGTGAAGAGCAGATCGAAACTTTTCAAATGGAAAACGCGAGGCTTCTGCGGGAGATCTCCGCCTCCGCTTCTCGAATCACGCTACTCGAGAGCCAGCTCAACTCTCGCGGTGACAGCCATCCAGGAACCGTGTCACAGTACGATAAAGTAAATTCCAACATCACTGCGATCAGCACCACGATCAGCACCACGATCAGCACTGTCACCACCCGAATCGAGCAGTGGAAGCACACGGTTGCCTGGAATAAAGGACAAGTTACCATCTCGAGCAAGGAACTGGAACAGCTCTCGTTCGACTTGTCCAACATATCTTCTCAAACGATCCAACTTCACCAGCATTATGCTGAGCTGACGAGAGGTTTCAGCTCCGTCCGCCATGAACTGCAAGTGACGTTGTCACTGCGCGACGAGAAAGACAGCACTATCGCCTCTCTCACCGCCGAAGTCGCCCGGTGGAAGAAAGCGGATGCTGAGAAGGCGCAACAGATCACCTCTGCACGGCAAGACAATGCGACACTGCGGCGCGACCTCTCCGTCGCTTCCTCCCGAACAGCTGAACTCCAACGGCATTACGACGCGCAGTCCACTGAGCTCGGATCCACGCGCAACGAGCTGCGAAGTAAGGTGTCGTTGATCGAAGACAAGGATCGTACGATTAGCTCCTTCACCGCTGAAGTTGCTCGGTGGAAGCAGTCAGATGCCACGAAGGCAGAGCTGATCGCTACTGCACGCCGAGACTACGAGAAGCTCCAGACCGACCTCTCCGCCTCTTCCCACCAGACCGCAGAACTCCAGAAGAGCTACAACGCGCAATCCAAGGAGCTCGGCTTTGTTCGCAACGAGCTACACGCTAACAAGTCCCTGGTCGAGGAGAAGGAGCGGATCATCGCCACCCTGAACACCGAAGTCGATCGGTGGAAGCGCGCGGATGCCACCAAGGCAGAGCAACTCGCCACTGAACACCGAGCTAGAGAGAAGTTCCAGAAGGACCTCGCAGCCTTCGCCTCCCAGACAGCCGATCTCCAGAAGCGTTACGACGTGCAGTCAAAAGATATCGTATCTATTCGCCACGAGCTCCAAACCAAGATGTCGCTGCTCGAAGAGAAGGAGCACAGGATTTCCTCTCTTACCACCCACGTCGCCGAGGCGAAGCGCGAAGAGAGCATGCAAGCGGAGCAGCTTGCGATTGCGCGCAAGGAAATCGAGCAACTTCGGCGCGAACTCTCCTCCGCCTCTTCCAGAATCGCAGATCTCCAGACTCGTTATGAGACGCAGTCAAACGAGCTCCATGTTGTCCGTGACGAGTTCCATCAGATCGAAATCCAGTATATCGACGGGACGGGTCAAGTGCCAGGCGAACGATCCAAATTTGCGGTTTTACAGCACATCGCCGGTGCATTGGAGACGAAGAACAAGCAGATGGAGGAACTTCGTCGCGACGTCGCTGCGTCCAACGCTCGGAACACTGCGCTTCAAAGGTCGTATGAAGCACTGTCAAGAGAGGTTAGTTCCGTCCGTGACGAACTGAAAGTGAAGGCGTCGCAACACGAGGGCACCATCACTACCCTCACTGCCCAAGTCGAGCAGTGGAAGCGTGCGGATACTACGAAGGCAGAGCGGATCGCGGCTACCCTCAAGCAGGTCGAGAAGTTGCAACAAGACCTCTCCACTTCCACTTCCCACCTCACCGAGTTCCAGGGTCGCTATGAGACGCAGTCTCGCGAGTTCATCGCTGTGCGCAAGGAGCTCCAAACCAGGACGTCATTCAACGAAGGCCAAGATCGCACCATTGCCTCCCTCACCGCAGAAGTCAATCAGTGGAAGCGTACTGATGTTAGTAAAGCGGCGCAGAACGCGACCACCCTGAAGCAAGTCGAGAAGCTTCAGCGGGACTTGTCCGCCTCCGCCACCGAACTCGCGGGGCTTCGAGGTCGTTACGAGGCGCAGTCGCACGAGCTGATCTCTGTGCGCAAGGAGCTCCAAACCAAGACGTCGCTTCACGTGAGCAAGGATCATATCATTTCCTCGCTTACCGCCGCACAGGACCAGTTGAGGCGTGTGGACGCTGCGAAAGCAGAGCAGATCGAGAAACTTCAGCACGACTTGTCCGCTTCCACCACGCAGCTCGCTGAACTTCGGGGTCGTTATGACGCCCAGTCGCACGACCTCGTCTCTGTGCGCAAGGAGCTCCAAGCCAGGACGTCCTCCTATGAAGAGAAAGTTCGCACAGTCGCTGTTCTCATTACCCAAGTCGAGGAATGGAAGCGTACAGACGCTGTGAAGGAAGAACGTATCTTGACCATTCGCCACCAGACTGAGGCTCGCCAGCGAGATTTGACCAGCTCTTCCTCTAAAATCGCCGAGCTACAGGAGCGTTACAACGTGCAGTCAAAGGAGCTCATCTCTCTCCAAGACCAGCTTCGAGGCAAGGTGTCGAGCACAGACAGTGCCATGTCCTCTCTCCTCTCTCAAGTCGAGGAATGGAAGCGTTCGTGTGCCAGCAAATCGGAAGAGCTTATGACGGCTCGCAAGGATCTCGAGCAGCTGCGTCGCAACCTCGCCACGTCATCCTCCCAGATCGCTGAGCTCCAGCAGCAATATGAAACGCGGGTTAAGGAGTTCACTTCCCAGATCGAGGGTTGGAAGCGTTCAGACACCACTAAAACGGAGGAGCTCACCGTGGCGCGCAAGGACCTGGAACAGCTCCGTCGCAACCTCGCAACCTCATCCTCACAAATCGCAGAGCTCCGGCAGCGATACGAAACGCAGTCTACAGAGTTCAATTCACAGATCGAGGTGTGGAAGCGCTCAGACGCCACCAAAACGGAGGAGCTCACCGGGGTGCACAAGGACCTGGAACAGCTCCGTCATGACCTATCCACATCATCCTCTCAGATATTCGAGTACCAGCAACGTTTCGCGGCGCACTCGGTGGAGCTCACTTCCCAAATCGAGCAGTGGAAGCGTTCAGATGCCGGTAAAGCAGCAGAGCTCGTCACGGTGCGCGAGAAACTTGAGCAGCTCCAGCTCGACCTGTCCATCTCATCTTCTCGAGTCATCGAGTTCCAGCAACGTTACGATGCGCAGTCGACGGAGGTTAGCTCCCTTCGCGAGCAACTCCAGGCCATGTTGTCGCTTGGGGGAGGGACAGATCGTACGGTCGTCGCCACGCTCAACGATCAAATCGAGCAATGGAAACGTGCACACGCAGCTAAGGTGGAGGAACTCACGCGCGCACGCAGGGACCGTGAAGAACTTCATCGCAAACTGTCCGCTTCGTACTCTCGAATCGAGGAGCTCCACGAGCATTATGCTGGCCAACTTGACGCTCTTAAGAAGTCCTCCCGAGAGGAGTCAACGAAGGTCGACGAAAAGGTTACGACAGAAGTCAAGGATTATGCTGCTGTCGTCCAGCTCACCACCGCAGTCCATCAATGGTTGGGTGCGGACGCCAAGAGAGTGGAGGACTTGGCACTTGAACTCGAAAAGCGCCACAAGGAGAATGAGGAGCTGCGACACCGTCTTGTCACTTTCGAGGAGATCTGTATCCGAGCTCCCGAGCCCAAACAGCTATTCCGATCTGAAACCATCGAGATCCAGCGACGTTACGAGGAGCAGTCGAAGGAGGTCAAGCCCTCCGTTGCCACAGAGCGTCACTTCCAACTGGACGGCGCGCACCTCTTCGCCACCCCGACGTATACACAAGCGGACACGATGATCATCGAGATGCTGCAGAAGCTCAACGCGGAGGTTCAGCAGAGCACGACATTCATGGCCGAATGTATGATCAGGGACTTCCAGCCTTGGGCTGCGAGACTTACGGAGGAACAAATCTCTGCGGTGCAAAGGGTTTCGGACTCCATAGGTCAAGGTTTGGAGGGCTGCTTGGGGAGGACGGAACGCCATGTCGTGGCCCTGTTTCTCCCAATCGCGTTCCAAGCCTACATTACATTCTACCTGCGCTCGCTCTTTTCTTCGTGGACCACCAAGAAAGGGATCGACGACCTTTTCAACGGGACCTACGGACAGTTAGACAAATCAGGTACGAAATTGAGTGTTGAATGCCAATGACTTTGCCGCTGACAGTAGCAAATGGCTAACAGAGGCGCAAACGACGTCGGGGGGTTGGCGAACTCTCACGCGCACCCATATCATCTCTCCCGCTGGTATCAGCGACCGGAACACTCCCATCTCAGCTATCGTGTCAGGCCTTTCTGATATCGTCGTGGCAGCGGGTTGTGCCCCGTCTCCTTCCGCTGCGGAGTCGAAGGTTTGGTCCCAGTTCGGGGACAAGTTGTCATCCATCATTTCGATTGCTGGCCAGTTCAGTAAGATAATTGGGGAGCCGATGTCGGCCGATTTCGAAGTCTTTGCTGTTCATCCCTTGCAGATGTTTGAGGAAACCACGATGGAGGACGTGAACGATCATGACAAAGGGCACGGGATAGTAGGTGGAAGGGCAACGGGCCAGAAAGTGTTGTGCTCGACTCAGTTGGGGTTAACGAGGCGGATGCAGCTGGAAGTGGGGCAGAGGGATACCTTGACGGTGGTCAAGGCCAAGGTTGTCCTCGAATCTTTCCTGGGTCGTCAGGTCTAGCACAGGACTCTCAACCCCGAGTGAGGTTCGTCCGCGTGTGTTTGATTCGGGTCCATTGTATTTGTCTCGCGACCTGTGTTTAGTAGGCTGAGTTCTTTTGCAGTACATTCCGATCACTTTCAAATGTAAACGTAGTATACCTCCACAGCTTGAAAACTCTCTATCATGGCAGCGATCTCTGAGCAATCGCTGCTAGTAGCAGCCTGAACACCTGCGATGAAAGTCATCATCTACCAT
>JBBPNY010000541.1:0-15954 GCA_038091165.1 Rubroboletus pulcherrimus
CTCTTCCAGCAGCCCACGGACCTCGAATCTGCCTGTGAGCGTCCGCGTGAACGTCATCACCCACCAGAGATTCGGCGGCGGAGATCCCCTCAGCTCCCCAATTGGTAGCCCCAAAATAGACAGGAAGCGCCCCCGATACATGTGCCGCGCTGTGCACATCATACACACCTCTTGATGCTGGTCTACACGTTTCTCCATTCTTGGAATCGATATCAGGAGGTGCCTCGTAACCTCCACCAAACATGAGTTCATGTTCTCCGTTCGGAAGTTGTGTGAGGTAGTCAAAGCCCTTCTTTTTGGGGCTATCATAAAATATGTAGGCCCGTCGCCCGTGGATCTTCTTGTGCGCGTCATTGTTCTCGATCGCTTGAAACTGAAGAGCCCTTCCAGGCCTTTGTGCGCTCATCGTCTCTCGAGCTCTGTACACGACATCCCCAAGCCCGGGAATAAGGCCGCCGATGTATGCATTTGTAAGGTGGACGACGTGAGAGGCAGTCAACTGTCCACGAGGCGTGGTCAAGGAATAAAATGGGTTTGTGGACGAGGGTTCACTGATGGACATGCATGGCGTATGTGTAAAAAGTTGGAAGCTGTGCGGTGTTTAGTCAAACAAGTGTCGGTGAGCCAGGAAACCAAAACCACTTTGAAACGACACCCACTACTTGGGATATTCCTCCAGGAGCCGCAAAAGAATGTCTGTGACGAAACGATAGGGGTGTACTGCACCCGCGCGCGTTGTGATGCACCCAACGGCTAGCGATGATAGGTTGTATCTCTAGCGATGACACCGCTTAGAACGGGCACACGCCTCGATATACAAGTAACCCACGCACCTTTCGAGCATCTTCTCCTTCCCAAATACGAAACGTGCTGGCTTCTTGAGGCATATCTGCCTTGTAGACGCCCAATTTTCGCTTTGCCTCTGCAAAAACCGTATCATCAAAGAAAACGTCCACGGAATGCACTTCCCGGCAGTCGGCGTTGCCTGCCTCTGCCGCCGCGACCTCTGGCAACACCTCCAGGTGCGCAAGTCGGAAGCGCATGACCTGCTGCGCCGCACCCTTGCCAATACTCCGTTTTAAAACCTCATAATCGTGGTATAGGGGTGGGTTGATGTGCCCTCCATTCCTGAGATAGTGTCCCCCCTTTCAATGTGGTCGCAAGATCAACAGTCATGCCCTAACCCACCTGCCCGTCGCTCCGGAACATGTCTCCTGCGCCTCCAACATGACGACGCTCAACGGGTCACTGTTGTCATTTCGTTCTTGGTCAATGTCAAGCAAGGTCCTTGCAAACGATGCGCCAGATATTCCAGACCCAATGATAACTATGAGGTGGCGCATGAGTGAGCATGAATACAGGACATTCTAAGACAAAGGCACTCACCGATGTCTGCGTGAGTAGGGAATTTATCACTGGAGGTATGGGTGGCGATGGAAGACGGCGGAAACGTCCAGAATGACTGTGTCGGTTCTTGGATAGGGAACGCAGGGCATGGAGGCAGCTCCGAAGCAACACCACATTTCTCAGAATGGCCTTCACTGGTATTCTGAAGTAGTTGAAGACGTGAAACGCAGTTGCCCATAGTCCAATTGCCCAAGTCGCTGAAAGAAGGGAATCAACTGGGGAGAAAGTGCGTAGTGAGTGAGCAGTCCATTCCACGGCAACAGAATATAGTGGGCGCCACGAGCCACCCAATCGGGATGCACTGGATATGAGCCGAGTAAACTTGGCCACTGAGTGCTGTCAAGAATGCCAGACTGGGTTAGTAGGGTATTACGGTCTCACATGATGCCGTAATCCTCGAGTGTCCTTATCGCGCTGCTGTGTGATAGACGAAACCGTCCAGGCTCACGGCGTCCGGAGAAGGAGAGATAGTAACCATAATAATTGCAAACACACAAGTCTAAGAGGGGGAATTTGAATTGATCAAAGAGAAGCCTCGTGGAAAACCTGGATAAGGTCCTTCTGAAACCGAGCAAGATACACTACTAGTTCCTCCTCAGGGAGCGTGGAGTAGTCCAAGGCTTGTATGAGTTGCGAGCGGAGCTTGAGTAAACCACCAACACCCAATGACTGGTTTGGAAGCAAGGGATAACAGGTGCAAGACGCACCTTCACGACAGCACGGCGGCGCATCGCCATGATAGTCGTTTGACTTTCCTCTTCCCTTCGGGCATGTAGGTCCGCCAGTGCGCTTGCTACCCTCCTACCTTCTTTTATAACATCGCTGGGCAGATCAGCAAGTCGAGCAAGTTCGAGGCCTAACGAGTTATTATTGTAGCAGCAGGTTGTCCTTGATGAACGAGAGCCAACCATAGTGACCCAGATCTTCTGGAAGACCATCCATTATTCTACATCGAGTCAGATTTGATACATTCGGAAACTTGCGCGGAGATCACCTACTTATACTTGAATACCGTGCCAAGGCTAGATGCTGATTTCCGTGTACGCTAACAGAAGATTCCTGTCGCACCGACAGTCTGGAGAATGACAGTCACTGACCTGAACAGAGAGATGCAGACTATAAAAAACACAGATAGTTATGCGATGCTTGTATCTAAAATCAGGTCTTACTTCACTACCGAGGGTTGTCGGGAGAGTGTTGTCGACAACTCATGGAAGTGGCTAGTAAGGGAAAGTGTGAAACGACAATGGGTATTTCAAGTTGAGGAAAGGAACAACGAACGTTGCGAACAACACAAAGCACTAAACGCAAGATGTCAGCAGAGTCGAATGCCAACCATACACCCACCTTGATCTTGATGAGTTCTTCTGCAACGGCGTGTGCGATTCCAACGCCCTCGCCAGGAGAAGTTCCACGACCCAGCTCGTCCACTAGGACAAGTGCTTTAGGCGTTGCGAGGCCTGTTCCCGGGGTGAGCCCAAATTCTCGCGAAACAAGAGCACTTTCCTAGTATCATCGCTGAGGAAGTCATCTCATTTGCAAATGTGCTCAGGCTTTTCTCCATATCATCGTCATTGGACAAACGAGACAAAAGAGCATCATGAATGCTGAGAATATGAATGATTCCGGAGACTGTACGAACTTTGAATCAGATAACCCACCGAAAGCTTGCGTAGTCAGCGGGAACAAAGCAACCGCACATCGCCATGATGACCAAGAGAGCGGTCTGACGAAGATACGTACTCTTCCCTGAATACATGTAAGAAAGGTTTTTCCGTTGCTGATTTTTAGCGTACCGGACATGCTAGCGCCAAACCACTAAGTTATTCTCTCTCACAGAGGGATACACTCACTTCGGACCTTGGATGATCTGGAAGTGAGATGCATCACAACAGTAGATGTCATTCGCAACCAATGTGCCAGCAGCATTCACAGTTTCAAGAATTGGGTGCCGACCCGATTTGACCGCAAGAGTGCCTGTAAACTCTGGGCGGACTGCAGGATCGTAAAAATCCTTAGTCTATCCTTTTCGCAATAGCAGCACAAAAATCACCATAGTTTCTCACTGCGACGAGGGTCAGCACTGACTCGTGCATTGTAAATCGATGCTCACTTATAGAAGTATGCGCAAACGACCAAAGGAGGTCAATCAAGGCCACCTGTTGGTGTGAGGAAGCGTTGAGATGATGAGGGAGAAGTATATACCGCTTCAGACGCAGTGTAGAGAACACCAGAGTGCGACAATACTTCAACTGCCAACTCTTGGGTAATCCTGGTGGCGTCATTCAGTGTATCTATGCTTGAGCAGACAAATACTTACTTGTCACTCAGAATTAGGGTCTCGTCCAGCGCATCCTTCATCCGCGCATTCATCTTCTTCTAGGAATAGCTAGCATGTAAGTCATCTTTGAAGAAAGGAAGGTGTTTACACACCAATTCCATGCTTGAAAATATCCATCTTCCTTTTTGTGCGGAAACATTCAAAAAACCTTTGGGGAGCTCTCCTTCTAATTCGTCTTTCTTCAGTGCAAAGACAAAACCCCTTTCTTGATGGACCAATGTTATCGGTAATCCGTGCTTTTCTGATAATGCGGTATTCAACTGATATATATCGCCAACATTTTCCTTGAATGTTTCTCGCGCCACGTCGAGCAGACGGTTGCGGTTGGCCTGGAATAAGGATGTCAGGAATTCGTTGAGCACAGGGGTGGAACATCTCACTTTTACCGCATATACTCTGGCATAGACGGCCGCAAGACCACCCTGGGTGTAATAACAAGGTCAGCGAGCGGAGTGGCACTCCACGTAGTCCAAACCTTGTTGAGACCGACTGCGTCATTCAAATGATCCGTAATAAGGTCTGCGATAAGCGCAAGACGGTTGTCCGAGATCATCTGAAATTTTCACGAAGTGGAGATTGTGTTTGTATCGGCTACCTTTGCATACCTCATATATGATCTTTAAGAGCTGAGAGTTGCAATTTTCCAGTGCTTTGCGAAGGAAAGGCAGGCTTCGAATGACACTCTGAAGAGCAAGCATCTGGGAAATCCGAGCAGACGCGGACTTGGCGGAATTCGATAGGCGAGCTTCAAGTGTTGCAAGCTAAACAACTGGGGTGGTGAACTACTGCTAGAAATAGGGGTTGGCTCCTCTGACCGATGATATTAACTTATCGAAGTCCAGCTTGTTGAGATACTTGAGTGCACCCCGTATCTCAGAGAACCGATCTTCGTTCTGCACTAGCTCTGTATGATGAATAAGGATAGAAATGCAGGATATCGGAACATTGAATTGCCTGCTACAACGTCAAGGCGGGCATTGATGGCCTCAATACCTGGGAAATTGAGTGTTTCATCGTTAGCTGATGGCCACCGATAGCTCAAGTGGGAATTCAAGCACCTGTTAACGGAGCCAAGATATTCGTGCGTAGCAAACGAGAAGCCATCGCAGTATAGGTGTAATTGAGAACTCTGCTCTCATAGATTCAATCATTAAAACACCAGAAAGAGCGTCTTACCCAAAGAGAGTATGTGAGGATTTCTTGCGCATCACATTCTTGACGAGTTCAAGATTTTTCGCTGTCCCGGGGTCAATCAGCATCGTACCTTCAACGGATGCATAGTGTATGCGAAGTGAACTGGCTGAAAACCGTGTATTCAGGCGGTTTTCGGCGTGCTTAAACAATGCACACGCAGCAGAAAGTGCATAATATCTATCACGCGTCGATATCAGCGCAGGGTACAAGCCCGAGACGCATATAGGCTGCACTTGTCTGACACGGAGACGAGCGTGGCAGCCCGTTCGTCATTATCGACGCATAACTGCGTGATGAAGTCCATCCCTGCCACAGGTTACCACCACACAGTCGCTGGCGCGCGATGTACACACCTGCTCCGTCGTTCCAATACTTCCTTGAGACTGGCTCTACAGGTATGTCAGGAAACTCCTCCATAATAAACTGGACCAATAAGGACGTGGTTGGTGGCTTCTTCCCGGCAGACGCCAATGTCGCATCCGTAGCAGCGATGAACGTATCGGGGACAAGAACAAGCGAGGGATAATGAATGTGCATCTGATGCAGCGTCTTGACGTACGTCGGACAATCTGCCAACTTCAGATAGAAAATCCCAGCGCATGATCCAGATCAGACAATGAAGAAACGATCGCCCGGTGAGGCAGTGATCCATCCCTACCTGGACGAGCGTGACGCGTCCCGTGTCTTTATCCATTGCCGCGATGCCCACTTCGTGCGTGACTCCACGACTTTCGAGGAGGGCGATTATATAGCTGCCTTCGTGTCTTGTTGACGCGGCGGTCTGTGGGCGAGCAGCTCCCAGACACGTCGTTCCGGAGCGTGACTGCCCGGTCCATGGGCGTGTTGCGTTAGTACGGCGCGACTGCCCCGAGCCTGAAGGACGAGATGGTGTGGAAGACATTCCTATGGACAATATTTGTGGACTCCGGACGTGATGGAATAGCGACAAGTGGATACAACCCAAACAGGTGCCACAAGTTGGAGCTGGCAATGACATCACCAAATCCGACTCGCCGTAGTACTGATTTGAATTTGAATCTTGCATAATACCTGCGTATGCTTGAAGGAATGCACAAGTCGTTTCACACCGAGATATGCAAATCTAGCTCGTATGCTAAAAATTGTGTGCTTATTCTACATGGACTTGCTGGACATGAGAAAAAGGGGGACAAAAACATAAAAAGAATCGAAAACCACAAAAGCGAGGCAAGACTAGGTGCTAGCTAGATACCATGACATCCCAACAGTCCGAGGAGACGACATGAACCAGCACCCGACAACAAATCAACAAGACGTGAGCGCAAGGAACTTACTCCCAGGAAGGCGATGTGCTGTAGGAATGAGAGCGCGCAGCAGATCCGTTTTGGGCGGGGCTAGAGGGTGACCACTGTGGTGACGTCGGACTGTATGCTGGAGACGCGGGGGCTGGTAAAGGTGACCGTCAGTAGTCCAAGCACATGCGCAATTAAATACTCACAGTACGCTGGAGCTAGTGGCCGAGGTAGATTAGTAAGAGGAGACGACGGACCAGGAGGAAAAACTCACAAGCTGGGGAATACGTAGGGGAAGTGGGAGCTGTACAAGTGTGGGTATGTTAAACTCGCGGAGAAATGAGTACTTACAATATTTGGGTGATGAAGGTGATGTCGGGGAGGTGGGTGAATATTTCGGTGAGGAGGGAGACATATGAGCCGGGGCTGCCAATTACGTGAGCGTTGAAATCCAACGAGTGATAATGAAACATACAAGCTAGGATTACAGCAAGGCGGGAATAGAAGCGTCAGTAACGCACGATAAACAGAAAGGTTAAGATGCATACTCGGTGAATCTACAGATATGTCAGTAAACTCGGCCACAATTAACGAAACGAAGACACTCACATCTCGGGGATGCAGGGCTGAATGACGGACTGGTCGGCGAGTACCGCGGCGATGTAGGACTGAACGACGGCGACTGGGGACTATACCTAGGCGACGTCGGCGAGAACGACGGTGATGTGGGTGAATATCTCGGACTCGTGGGTGAGTATCCCGGTGATGTCAGATTTAGTGCAGGAGATGTGGGCGAATAGGTCGGCGACGTAGGTGCCCTGCCTCGGTCGTAGAACGGCGAGGTTGCGTACGGCGATGTTCCAAAGGGTGATGTGGCACCGCCGAATGGCGATTGAGGAACATATGGGGATGTAGGGGAGTATGCGTTGGGAGAACTCGGGCTGTAACCAGGTCCAGCAGGCGACATCCCACCGGCGCCGAGTGGGCTTTGCCCGTACCCAAGGAACGAGAAGCTCGCAGCGTCTTCGCCACCTTGAACGGCGAGCGGTGAGAACGCGGCCGACTCGCCTTTGAACGTGGTCTCCGACCATGCAGGGGAGTTGGTATCGTATGGCGTCATCGCCACTTGTCCTGGTGTTATACCACCGTCCGCGTGCGCTGCGAGCATATTCTGGACCGGGAGGCGGTGATCGACAATGGCGTCCTTGAGCATGTCGATGTCCAGCGCAACATCGAAAGCGCCAGTTCCCATTGGCGCCAACTGTCCAAACATCACGTTCTCCGCAATACCGTGACAGTCATCCTTCTCTCCTACGGCTGCAGCTTCCATCAAGATTTCCACCGTTTCCTCGAATGAACAGCGCATGAGAGCACCCGTATCAGCACGGTTGATACCATGTCGAGTGATAGCCATCAGTGTGCCACGGTGCGTCATGAGGTCGCAAAGCAACGCGAGATGTCTGTAGTTGACATACGAACCATCGAATTCGATGACACCGCGTAACTCCTTCATGATAGCTGCACGTGCGGCCTCGATGCCCAACACGTTGAACACCTCCACGCAGCTGTTCGAATACATCCGTGTGAAGTCGACGCCATCGACACACATGACCGCCTTGAGGTTGACACCGTCCGTCTCCAACATCCATTCCTTTTTCATCTTGATGGCACCCTCTTCATTGTGGAACACCTTGTCGTGCTCCTGCAGGAAGACGCGGCGAATGCCAAGTACTCCGCGAAGACTGACGGAGTTGAGCATCGTGTTCTCCAGCTGGCGAAGGAATATATCTTCTTCGACGGCCCCCATCCCATCCTCGTCTTTGTCTGCTCCACCAAGGACACGACACCGGACGACGAGCTTCTCGGAGTTGTCTTCGCTCCAGATGACAAATAGGTCTGCCTTGAAACTCTCCGCAATCCGACCGGCGACGTACGCCATCGTCAGCTTTCTGTCTATCATCCGCGCACGGTCGAGCACCAACCGAAGGAGCCATGGGGACTGGAGATGCAGCTTCGACTCGATCTCTTCATCCGGAATCGCGAAGAACGACTCCACGAATACGGAATCCTCCTCGATGATGGTCGAAGTAGGATCCGGGTCGTACCAAATTTCCACGGCGGCGGTGACGGTTCGGAGCGACGTATATGCCAACTCTTGCTCCACATTCTTCGCCAGCGTACTACTCTCTGCAAGTTCGGGTTCCAGGTACACCGAGAGCGACGGCGTTTTGATGTTGGTGGCGACGTTGATAATCTCCTTCAGACGTGGGACACCGAGGGTCACGTTCTTACTGGAAACACCAGCGTAGTGGAACGTGTTCAGCGTCATCTGGGTGGCCGGTTCACCGATCGACTGTGCAGCGAGCGTGCCACACATCTCGCCAGGGTTCACGAGCGACTGGTTGAACTTGGCTTCAATTTCTCCCAGCACCCACTCAAACGCCTCCCGATTCAGATGGTACTGCTCCAGTACACGTCGCGTCGCTAGCGTCGCACGTACATGCATGCGGAAAGTCAGCGAGGCGTTGACTTGCACCTCCCTGCTCAATGGGTCGTCCCCACTGACAGTAACAAGTCGCTCGGTGAGCTGATGTACAGCGTCGACGGTGTATGAGGGCTCGAGGTCGCTGGGTTTCCGCCGATCGATATGGAATATCTGCGTGGCGTTCTGGATGATTCGCTGGAGATTAACAGGGAGGTAATGCGGTGTGAGGCCATCCGCACGGGGGAATATGAATGCTCGCAGGTCACGGCGATCTTGTACGAGCCGCGCGTATTCTTCATCCAACTTGGCCTGCAACTCCAACGAGCTGTCATCGATCCCAATCTGCAAAACACCTGGCAAAAACCCTCCTTCTTTATCCGTCACATCCACCCGGTAGTTGTGCTCGAACTCCTTGTCCGACATCGCGAACGTGTCGATCTTCTGCCGCTCGATGAACGCGCCGTCCATTCCGTCTTCACCGTAGATGAACTGTATGAGATCTCCAAGGGAGTTCCGAACGGTACCGTCATAGCAAACCATGACATCCTCCAGCGCCTTGACAAGACGCCGCTGGATATAACCAGTCTCGGCCGTCTTGACAGCCGTATCAATCAATCCCTCTCGACCAGCCATGGCGTGGAAAAAGAACTCCTGAGGCGTCAGCCCTCTCAAGTATGAGTTCTCCACGAACCCTCTTGCTTCGGGACTGAAGTCGTCCTTTGTAAAGTGCGGTAGTGTCCGATGACGGAATCCGAACGGTATACGGCGTCCTTCCACACTCTGCTGCCCCACACAGACCGACATCTGAGAGATATTGATGTAAGAACCCTTCGAACCAGCGGTGACCATCTGCTTGACGTTGTTGTCCTCCTTGAGATTCTTTTGAGCGTATTGACCGGAGTCATCACGGGCGCGGTTCAACTCTCGCTCAACCTTGCTCTCGAATGACTCTCGAATGGTCATCCCCGGCATGGGCTTGAGCCGGTCGTGGTAAGCTTCATCGATAATCTCTGCGACTTGCTGTTTCTTCTCCCCGATGCGCTGGGTGATGAAGCTCATAACCTTGGGTCCAGCGATTGTGTCACCGATGCCGATACTAAAACCGTTGTGAAATAGCCAGAAGTTGACAACCATCTGAATCCCCGTGAATACCGATCGGGTGGCCTCCGGGCCCTTCTCACGGAAGACCACGTGGATCAAGCCCCCCTGTGTTGCTCCGACGGTCTTTTTGTCCACGATTCCGAATAGGATTTCACCATTGTCGATCATCATACCGTCGTCGAACACAGGATTCGACGATTTCGGGTCAGGTGCGCGGTGAATGTTGATACCCCGGGGAATAACCATGCTGAGGATTTGCTTCCCCGTCCAAAGAGGTTTTGGCTTGATGATCGCGGGAGTTGGGACATTACCATCCCAATCGGGGACCCAGAGAAGGATGTTTTGGACGTGATTCCAGTCCAAAAATGTGTCTCGTAGGGTAAATTTACGGATACCGCACAGCGTGTCCTGTACGATACCCATAACGGGCTTGTTGGCTTGCGGGGATATAATCTGCAGAGGTTTCGTACTGTGCTCGAAGGTGGTGCTAAGGTAGATTACTGACCTGGCGTGGAACCCATGCAATCTGGCTCAACTCAGCACGGGTTTCTTCAGACTGGGGTATGCTGTTGTACCCGCCATGTCAATTGGATAATCAAATGAAGTCGGGTGGACGTACTGCATGTTCATTTCATCACCGTCGAAATCGGCGTTGTAAGGTGGCGTGACTGACAAATTTAAACGGAATGCTGTGAATCAAATTGTCAGTCATGCCACCTCCTAACCCCGAATGAAAACGCACTAGAGTACGGCATCAACTTCACTCGATGGCTCATCATACTCATTTTATGCAAACTGGGTTGTCGGTTAAAAAGAACGAAACTAGCGGCGGTTCACCACGTCAGCGCATCCTACCAGGAACCTCAAAACGAGATGACATACTCTCCATCTTTGAGATGCCTCTCGACGATCCATCCATACTGAAGGAAAGCATCCGCTCGCTTGTTGTATCGCAAGTCTATACGTTCACCTGTGTCCCGAACGACATATCTTGCTCCGGGATACGTTGAAGGACCATTCCGTACAAGCTCCTGGAGGTAAGCAATGTTATACGGTGTCACTATACCCAAACATCAATCCATTTCGAAACTTTGCCACGTCAGCAGGCCACACGTACCTCGCTCAGGATACGTCAAATTCATGGCGATGCTCCTCGGTACACCAACCTCATCCAGCTCCAGATTTGGATCACCAGTGATGACCGTCCGTGCGGAAAAGTCCACACGTTTCCCCATCAGGTTACCACGGAGACGACCTTCCTTTCCTTTCAGGCGCGCACGAATGGCTTTCACAGGACGGCCACTCTTCTGCAACGCTTGCGGAATACCGGCTATATCGTTGTCCATATACGTGGCAACGTGGAACTTCCCGTCAAAGAAATAGTCGGATAGCTACGTCAGCAACGGAATGCGAACAAACGTTGGTCATTAGACTCACCTGTAGCAGTTGCTCAAACTCCGTGATGACGTGTGCAGGAGCTCCCTCCTGCTCGCAGCGCCGGACATTTGCAGAAGCTTTAATGATATCTCCGAGCTTATACGTCAAGTCGTCCTCACTCCTCATCGCACCTCCATCCACCGCTATACTCGGACGAACGGGAGGTGGGGGTACGGGCATCACAGTCAAAATCATCCACTCAGGCCGCGCATATTCGTCCGAGAGCCCAATCAAGTGCAGATCCGAATCGGACATCTTTTTGAACGTCGTATGCACTTCGGAAGGCGTAAACAGCCTTTTGTCCGGTTGCAACGACTTGACGTCCTATATGGGTAGAAGGTAAAACGTTTAACAAAGCTCTCAACGCATTGCGTCGCTGATACGAACCTCGTCTTCGTCCTTGGGCCGCTTGTACTGGACGAATAACTTGAGACCCTCCTTTCGGATAACTGGTTGGATGTGACCACAACCACCATGCCCTTTCTTAGGCTCATCGACATCTCCTTCGACACCCTCCTCTTTGGGATCATCAGTTTCGCAAACCATTTTTGTCTTGCAGTGCGACCAGACAACGGCCATCCGTGCTTTGGGATCGCGAACATGCCGTATTTTGTCGGCAAAATTGGGGTCGGACTGAAAAACGCACATGATATTGGACGAACATCGAGACGAAAATTGAAAGGATGCAGGGATAAAAAACGTCAGTAAGCATGTTCAGAAGAAAGATGCGACATGCGCAAAAAGGTCATTACTACGATAAAAAAGCGTGACAAGGAGGCAGCGGACAAGCACATCATTGATGTACATGCTAGGCCACAGGGTGCAACGTCTCTCACCTGCGTCACAGGCAAGAGAGTAGCATGGGGTTGGGGCCACAGAGTATGCCGTCAGCATACAAATAGTGGCCACCGGTCCATTTTCGCACTCCTCGTTCAGCGCCCCATTTCACCGCGCACCTCGTGTCCAACCAACACTGGGCGCTTGCAATGGCTCACGCGGCGATCAAGCGACCGAAAACGCGCGTTAGCCACGCCACAGCAGGTCAAACGCCTCGATAGCTCGAGGGACTGCCGTGGTGCGGGTTTGGGGTTCTCCAGTGGATTATGGAGAGAGCCCCCAGAAAATTGGGAGGTGGGGTGCGAAACGAGTAGAGTTAGATGCGACTCACGATATCGGCCTTAAGTTTCCCACAGTTTACACATATACATTCGAGAATCTTTTTCACTTTGACAATGAAACCTTTGTTGGGCATGAGGATTCATCTGGTGTGTACCGACAAAGGATGGGACAAACCTGGATGGAAGACTGGCCTGGCTAATTCTATGTGGCCAAAATGGCCGGGACACTCGGACATACCCTCTCCGCAGGTTTGGCATTTAAAGTTTCTGTCGATGGTACCCATGCGAGGATCCATCAAGCCACCGAGCTTGGGTTTATGGGTAGTCTCGTCCATGACCTCTGGATGCTCAATCTTGGCCACGGAATAGGCTTTCTGTGGGATAAGAGGACAATCAATACCCCTGGACAGGAAATGGATGTGGAAATGGCTCGCACAATTTCCTCTGGAGAAAGGATGCCAAATTGAACTTCTTTGACCTTGCGGATGGGAGCCGCCGAGTACGCGAACTGGTGACCAAGCATGACTAGCAGCGATAGAAACTGAGCGCGCGTCTGAATCAGGTAGTGGGAAAATGTGTTGTGAGGGAGGGGAAAGAAGGTCCAAGACGTGAATTAACGCGATTCGGGGGTCGTAAAGATATTCGCGAGGAAGAACGTCGATTATTTGCGATTTTGTAGGCTTTGGTGTAGGACTGTTGGAGTGGCTGAAATGGCGAAAAAAAGACGGACAAAACCGCGGAAAAACGGGTGAACGAGATTCCTTTGGCGTTGTACAAGGGCAGGGACTCGAAAGGACACCTTGTAGGGATCGTTGGGGTGCACGACGAGGAGCGCTGTTGACCCGGTCTCGAGAGACGATGGCCGTTTGAAAACAACCTGTGAATGACTCGCACGTTCCAACTCCGCCACAATTCACGAGCGTGCCGGCTCCGAGTCACACCAGTCACTCGGTCACACAAACAGCAAAATGGGCAAAAGAACCCACATGCGGGGGGGTTAATTTGATAGCCGGCTTCAAATCAGCTTATTAACCATGGCCTTTGTGTCGGAGCTTTAATAGCGGAGCTATGTGGGGCGGCATGCTGCGGCTGTGTGCTAAGAAGCTATCAAAGCGTACAACCACCAAAGCAGGATGACATCGTTGAGCAGCTGGCTCTGGGGAACGTCTCAGATCGACGACGCCGTCGGTGAGCAACGTCCTCGTCGGAGCACACGTCGAGCACACGCCGACACTGACCTGCCTCAGACAAGGCGACTTCTGAGCTCATTCCAGCCGGCGCTGAGGACGTCGCACTCAATCTCGAGATATGCGACCAGATCCGCTCAAAGTCGGCCCCCGCAAAGGACGCTATGCGCGCGCTCAAGCGCCGTCTCAACCACAAGAACCCGAACGTACAAATCCTCGCCCTTGGCGTGAGTACCCTTCCCGTTCCTCGACACGCGTCCCTCATCTGTGCCGCCAGCTCACAGACATATGCGTCAAGAATGGGGGTGATCACTTCTTGACTGAAATAGTTTCCAGAGAGTTCATCGACAATCTTGTTTCCATCCTCAAGATCCCCGGTCTGAACCACGCTGTGAAGTCTGACCTACTGAAGTACATCCAGAATTGGGCTCTTGCATTCGAAGGAAAATCCTCTTTGAGCTATGTGGGTCAGGTCTACAAGACACTCAAGAATGAAGGTACGCTTCCCGCTCTTCATCATCACCTGTGTTACTCAGGGCACCCAGGATACGATTTTCCTCCGAAGGACCTCGCCCTCGCCAACTCAGCCATGGTGGACACCTCCACCGCCCCAGAATGGATCGATTCCGATGTTTGTCTCCGCTGTCGAACTCCCTTCACGTTCACAAACCGGAAACACCACTGCCGTAACTGTGGCCAAGTTTTCGATCACCAATGTTCATCCAAGTCGATTCCCCTTCCCCATTTTGGTATAACTCAGCCCGTTAGAGTCTGTGACAGCTGCCACTCAAAACTTTCCCGCAAGATTGAGCGGACGTGCGTGTGTGACACTCATCCTCCTCACTGTTCATACTTAGCCTATGCAGCGACAAAGGCCATCGTCACTCCGCGAGCATGTACAGCCCCCGAAATAGCAACGCCCGCGACCTCTTCGACGCTGAGCTCCAACGTGCGATTCAACTCTCCCTCCAGGAAGTCGGCGCATCTTCTGCATCCACGAAACGTCCTGGGTATGTCCCCTACCAGCCGCAGCCGTATTCCCAGCCCTCGGAACCACCCGTTGCCGACCGTACGACCTACCCTGACAAAGACAGACGATGGTCGGCACCACCCGCAACCGCAATTGCTGATGTTGATGAGGACGATCCAGATTTGAGAGCTGCAATCGAGGCCAGTTTGAGGGAGGCAAACATGCCGAAGCCAAGTGCGCCGACGGAAATGCCATCCGCTGAAGACGTGGACTACCCTTCTCACCCACCAACTGTCACTCCTACCCCATCTGTACCCAAGATTCCGAACTATGATCTCGAGCCTCTTGAATCAGATGTCATCCTCACGTTCGGCCAGACCATCGAGCATGTACAATCCCAGGGTGGAAGAGACATGTCGCGGTATCCCGCCGTTAGCGAACTGTTTGACAAGGCAAACGGGCTAAGACCTAAGCTCGCGATGAGTTTGGACGATACAGGGAGGAAAGAACGTAGGTATTCCTTCCATCCCTCAATACTTAATCCTCCTAACCTCGCTCTTTTGTTGCTTTCCAATTATAGAACTCTTGTCCGAGATGCACGAAAAACTGTCGCAAGCGGTCAAACTCTACGACAAATTACTCACAGATCAGCTCTCCCACCCGAGTTGGCGTCGTGCATCCCCGGAACAGGCTCGCGCGTCGACGGTTCCTACTGGACCAGTGTACGATCCCAATGGGTATGCCCAACCCCAAGGACCAAATGGATACAACCAATGGGCCCTCTCGTCCCCTGCATACGCACCGCCCCGAGGGGATACCGCTTCGTCCCAAGTCCCGCAATCGCCCACTGCGCAAACTTCCTTCCAACCATCGTATGCCCCGCCTCCGCCTCCGCTGTCAAGCACGTCGGGGCCGTCGTACTCCCACCCTTCGTATTCCTACAACCCTTCCACAGCTGAACAAGAGCCACAACGCCAGATGACGTCACCACCTGTACTTCCTGTGTCCTCACCGCCGCTGCGGCCCCTCCTCTCCGGTGCGCAAGCAACGCAGAGCTATCAACCTGTGTCCATCCTACAAGCGATCCCGACAATTCTCCCCGCAGACAACCTGGGTGGAATGGAGGGCCAAAGACAGGGAGACGGAACAAAGAGTGTACTACCTCCCCTCCCTGAATCTCACCTGCAACCCGTCACACATTTCGCACCAACTGCGTCAGCGCCTGCACTTCCCTCCTCGGCTCTTTCCGTCAGCACTTCGCCAGGCAGAAGCACCGTCGTGCGCGCTCGCACGATCTCGTCTCGCCCGCCCATCGCTTCCCCGCCTCCGCCTGCACAGCCACATTCATTCCTTGCGCGCTCATCTACGGTTTCACACGTTCCACCTACCCACTCCCGCACACACCCCCATTCCCGCGTACAGCCCGTACACACTCTCCAACAG
>JBBPNY010000542.1:0-15913 GCA_038091165.1 Rubroboletus pulcherrimus
ACATTTCCCACACCGGCATTACTTTCACGTGCAACCACGAAAACCTCCCGATCATAACTTTTCTCTCCCTTGCATGAAAACATCAACCGAAGGTGAACAAGCACACTGTGCTCCTCACGAACACGGTTCCCTCACAGATCCCAAGTCGGCCATAGACAATCACTTCCATGTCAATCCCACCCTCCTCACACACCACCTCTTCACATGGAAACACCCCAACGGCGAGATGCAGCTGTTGTCAAAGAAGGAAGTTGCCAAGCGGATCGAATCCATTAAAATGATTCATCCCGACATGCCCGACCTGAAAGGGCACAGTCTAAGGATCGGGGGTACGTTACACTACCTACTAAAAGGTATCCCTTTTGACATCGTAAAAATCATCGGCTGAAGGTCAAGCGAATCCTTCACCCTGTATCTTAGGCACCACGCTCTCATTCTCGCCCCTTTCCTTCAACAACAACCCAATTTACTTGATAATCTTCGTCAATACATTCTCCCCCCAGTCCGGTGACTC
Source organism: Rubroboletus pulcherrimus (assembly GCA_038091165.1). Taxonomy (NCBI): domain Eukaryota; kingdom Fungi; phylum Basidiomycota; class Agaricomycetes; order Boletales; family Boletaceae; genus Rubroboletus; species Rubroboletus pulcherrimus. The sequence goes on from JBBPNY010000542.1 coordinate 515, forward strand.
CATGCTGTAGTAAGTCAATGCTCCTAACACCAGGGCTTCACTCACATGATGCGTCGCATCCTCCTACCCTTCAGGGTTCACAGCTCACTCGCCACAGCAGTCCAGAGTCCAGCTTCGGGCCAGAAAAAGCCTGCGGCTTTTCGCCCACCCTAGCACCGTACCTCATCATGTACATGTCCAATGAGCCATCTTTCTCTGTTCGAATCACACAGCGCTAGATAAGCTCATACATCTGTTCACATGACCTATCCGTCCCCGATATGCCATTCAAGCATGCAACACATAGAGGGAAAATTATGTCAAAAACACACCTCACCTTCGGTCAATGATAATGCCTCAATGCTAGCTTGGAATTCGTCAGAGATAATACCATTAGACTCGGACAACCTCAGAGAATACACCCCGAGTTGACCGATTGTCGACAGTCAAGGTTTTGCCATTTCGGTATTTTGGACTCTCGGTCTTCCCACGGCTCCCGAAATTCCGAAAAGACTAAACTCCACTTTTTTGCCTTCAGTCAGCATGGAGCATCTTCTCTGAGGTTGTCAGAGCCAGAGGATATCATTACTATTGAATTCCGGTGGTGCATTGAGGAGATGCAATTGACCGAAGGTGAGGTGCATTTTTTATTCGAATTTCTCACATGCCAAGTTGCCTGAAAAAGACAGTAAGTAAACTGTTTTTGGTTGTTGTTGCACCCCAACAAAAAATTCACATATATCAACTTGGCGTTCTCGCCTGCGCCAGGTGATATGGTATCGAAGTTGTTCAAGGTGGGTGGTATTTGTGACTTGGGCTGATGTCATCTTGCTAAGATGGAGGACTTTTTTTCCCCAAGCAGTCATTTCTGATGGATGGCCATCATTGTGAACTATATGTTTATTGTGGTCATTTCTTGGCATGTCTACTTTCACAGGCTCCTTTCCTCCCTGTTGATCCCCAAAAAAATATGAATTCAGTGACTGACTGAGTCTCTGCAAAAATAGAGTATAGTTGCTGCCATTCAAAGAAGTATTTGCACTGGCCCAGGAAAGTGGTAAGCTAGGGATTTGAGGTATACTTATTTCCACCCTTGACTTACAAGTTCCATTCTCATATGCAGGATAACTGGGTGTAGTAGGATCACCTGGATAAATTGACAAGTATTGTATGGAGCCATGCTGGATTGATTGAGTTGGGTTGCATGCAGGACCAGTGGGTATGACAAATAGCCATTCCCTGCAAGAATGGCACTGTTGTTGCACAGTGTGGGGTTGATTGCAATGTATTCTCTGCCCAGTCTGCATCACTTGTGATGTCATCATGTACCTTCTGCTTGCAGCAACCTCTCTACAATACTAATCTCTGTTGTCCACCATCACATTGTTTCCCCACACAGTGCCAGACAAAGGGGGTACACACACATAATGAATGGTATACAGTGCATGTTTGGATGCTATGGTCACAGTTTACATTCTTCAGATAGTACTTGTGTCCCTCCCCCACCAGTGGTTGATAATTGATGATCTGTGACTGGGCAGCTGCATGGACAAGTTGTCCATGCAGCTGCCCAGTCTGTCCTGAAACAGGACAATGAGATGTTGCCATATCAAATTGGATCTGCATTACTGATGTGTTGACATACATACACTCATGTAGACCACTGGCACCTGTCACCAATGCCCATCATGGCACTGGCCAGGTCAAGCTAGGTCAGTTTGATGGGAGTTGTAGTGCTGATCTGGTCCAATGGGTTGTGGTCTCTCATCTTGGATTCAGCTGGGTGGTGGGGAATTGATGAACCCTGCTAGCCTAGTATGCTGATTCCTCCTTTGTGCTAAACTATCTAGCATGGATACTATGGATGCATTCCATACAGCATATGACATAGCTAGTATGTGGCAAGTCTTATTGTATTCCAGGCTGTAGCAGATTACTGTACTAGCATCAGGAAAGTGTCAAAGTAATGTACTCAATCCATGACACTTTTGGGAGGCTCTCATTGGCCAAACGGACTGTAAGCGACTCCAAAAAGAGCCAAGCGGCTTAGCCGAGCTCATTGAGCACTTGTTGAGCGCTTAGGGAATCCTGATGTAGGGGATTCAAATATTCACATTTGATTTTGCCTACTATTTCTGGTTGTGGCAACTGCATGCATCCCGTAGCGGGTGTTGCCACGGATGTGGCCCATCGATTATACATTCAACAGGCCTCGCCGGACCTGTGTTTCTTGACAATTTTTCTGGATGTACTGTATGTACTAGTACGATGACAAACACGATATAGATAGCGAGTTAACTGCTGTTAAATATTCCCTCATTATGAGGCCAGTATTTACCACTGTGAAGTCTCACGGATTTTTCAACTGAGCCCTATACAGCAGTGCCACCCCTTGCATCTCAGTCATTGTGTAACTACAATTCGCATCGCATGCACCTTCTCATCACCGATTACCTAAGCGATCATTATTCACGGAGTGTCTCGCAAGGGATTCGGCTGGCTTCGTGAGAATGAAACCTTTGCAAGAAAAAAAAAATCGCGAGATCAATCTCGAGAGAAGGTCGCATCGTGAGCCATGTGGACAACACGTACCTTTCAGTCCGGCTGCTTTTTCGCCTTGTCTTCCAAAGCCCATTCCAGGCCGGCTGGAGGCATTCGACGACGACGACGGTGCACGAGCAGCATCACCGCCAACATTCTCTTCACGGGGACTCAACACGGAGGAAAGCGTTCCCGTGACAGGTCGAATATCGACCCCTCGGACGTGTGACGGGAGGAGGTCCTTGCCACGTTCACGCCACGAAAGGATAGACCGCTTGTCCTTGACCGTTTCCCGAAAGATCAGACCGACGAGCATGTTGACGCATCCAATCGAAAACAGGAAGAACGCGGTCACCAAGGGAAAGTCGCTGACGTAATGAGAGAGGACGGATGCGCCGATCCTGGAAGAAGAGAAAAAAAGGCTGAGATAGATACTGCAAGAACGCCGGTGGCGACTGACAGGCATTGCATGACTCCGAGGGCGCCGACGCCAAAGTCATTACCGAGGACGGGAAAGAAGCGATCAAAGAATGCCGCAGGCCAACCTGTCATGCCCTCTTAAGCCTCCATCCTTTTCATTCAGAGAAAGTGTGAGTGTGTGGCACACACCGATTTCAGACAGGATGAGCACGATAGTCTGGAAGATGATGAAGATCCGGTTCAAGACAGCCCAGAAGACACCGCCAGGTTGATTGGGAACGGTGCTGGATCTAGGATGAGCATCGTCAGAAAATTCGGGGACTCGTCCTCCTCTTCGATACATGGGTGACATACGGGATATAGTTCGAGTTTCCCATGTCAAACGCAGTCGTGTTGAAATCGCCATTCGTGAAGGCGTTGACGGCCTCGACATCATCAACCAAGACGAGAATGCTAGTCGCGAATACAAGCAAAAGACCAATGATACTCAATGCACGGACGATGTTGAGAGCTATGAATACACCTGGAAAGATAGTTCACGACACCAGGGTCGTGTCAGATACATGGTGAGTTACTCACGCGCGAAACCAGGAAGGAACATGCTGAACGTGCTGAATGCCACTGGTCCAAAAGCACAATAAGCGAACCTGCGCTTGCAACGTAGAGATGCACAGGAACAAGGAAATTAGTGAGCTTGGACGACCAGCAAGCTTCAAGGAATAGAAATCTTGGAATGGCAAAAGGCGAGGTGGTCACGACGCAGGTTTTGCAAGGGTTTTCTATTCTTCGACACCTGCGTATTAAAATGTGGGTTCTGGTAGTCGAACCACAACCATTTCCTTGGAGACTGAAACTTCATTGTTCTCCGGAAGAGTAAGTTGGTTGTATACATAGTACCTCCAAATGGAACAATAAACAGACAAAGATTCGTAGTCCGATAAGGTAAGCCTCCACAGCAAACAAACAAGGTCCTCTCCTGCAAGGCAGTGTGACGATATTTCATCGCTACCCATAAGGTCTCCACGCAGGCACGTAAGGTATTGCATTAACGGACGGGCAACTGCAGAGGCTGTCCAAAGCCTGGATATATGACGCAGGGTATCAGAGATAGTCGACAGGACTCCTATGGGTCTTTCGTTGGTAGTACGGATGGAACATGACCATGCCGAACACGTTGCGATTTCCTTTGTTGCTGTGCCGCTTGAGACCGCTCTTGCTCGGCTCGCATAGCTTGCATAATATCAAGCTGTTGTGCTATGAACTCCTGTGTATTTGGTCTATGGCACTAGTTGAGCTTGTCTGATCTCCGAGTCACAGGACGATTTCGTACCTCATTCGTAGGATCCGTATGATAGTCTCCCCGCTAAACACTTCTTTCTCTTGCTTCTCCTTCTTGCGTTCCTTGATTGTGCCAAGGTTTCTTTGATTGTAAACACTCTTGACACGCTTCTTGACAGGCACGGCCTCTCGTAAACTCTGTTGCATGGCGCGGACGCATTCTTCCATGAGTGTGTCCCTGCAAGCCAATTAGCCACATGCATAACCACATATTTTCACTCACGTATGCCAATCGTAGTACATGCGAATCGACACCACGTCACGATACTTCTGGTTCTGAAGGGCTTCCAGCGTAACGCCTTCGCCTTCAGCATGGAAATAATCCCTCATGAACTACAGATCTGGTCAGTAAGCAACCTAGATTATAAGCCCAAGAATACTACCTTCAGCCACTTGAAAACAATGTCGACTTCCTTGTCGCTCAGGGGCTTCATATCACTCGATAGCTTGGACAGTGGAGGGATGAGAAGGCCCTCAATTACTGTTAGAATTTCCTTCCAAACCCTGAGCATCACTGTGTCTTTGGCCGTCTCAGACAAATGTGTATTGAGGATCTGCAAATTGGCGTCGAAATAGTCAAAGAGCGGAACGATAGCTCGCTCAATCTCTACGTCCGTCAATTCCTCGGGGCGAACGCGAGGCTTTTCAGACGATGGAAGAGGTACTTGCACTTCGTTCGAGCTTGAGCCAAGTGCAGATCGGTAGAGGCCAGTCACGTTCGCAAGGGCTTTGTTGTAATCAAGAACCGTACCAGTCTTGATAAGACTTTTCAATACCGTCCGCGATAGTGACTGTCTTATGAATGGTGACATCTGACAGAAGGGGAGTGTGAATGTGTACAGTTTACGAGAATCGGAGATCACCCACTCACCTTGTCAATGAAAATACGCATCATGTCGCCTTCGCTGCGCTTCAGGGACCTGAACGCTCGTCCGAAGTAAAACTGAGCATCGTCCTTCTCCCCCTCCATACTGACACGCAGGAGAATTCGACCTTGATGGCCATGATTAGCGGCCTCGAGGTTCAGCCACGCGTCATGCGTCAGGAAATCGCCATATTGTGTGGGGTTCAGGCAGATAAAACTGCGACCAACCACGTCGTGCTGACCCACCAACGCGCGATCTCGTATACTACACATGAGCCAAAGCGGCTTGTCGACTGAGATATCAAAAGTCTCCTCCCCTACAGTTGAAGGTCAGAATAACAAGAATAACAAACTAGATAATTCTCACAGCGAGGGCTGAGTGTCTCATATATCGTCCGGGTCTTGACCAAGCGATTTCCGGCTTCATCGCTGAGAGTGACGAACGTATCAAGCTGAGCCGAAGGATTGCTGTCGAGTGGTACGAGGTCCTCTGCCATCACTATTTTCACCGTGAACAGGAACCTGGGTCTATCAACCTTCTCAGGCACAGGTGGAGACGCCTCGGTGATCTTGTCAACCTGTATCTGGTTGTACATATTATCCAGAAGCTTTCGGGCAGATTCGACGTTGTTAAGCTTGACGCACGACTCGGGGCGGAAGTTGAAGGGCTCGACCTTTTTTTCACTTGCTGTCGTGAGTTGTTTGGCCCTTTCAAGCCAGGCAGAAGACTTCTGGGGCTGTAGGTATTCGGTTGGGCGAGGGTACATTTCAGTCATGAAAAGTTCTTCCACACTACGGCAATATTGCTCAATGGCCTTCGAGATAGTCTGGAAGTGTGATCAGCACAGATGCCAAGACTTCAACCTGATGTGGTTGTACCTTCGAAAGACTGGTGAAGAACCTGGCGTTCTGGCATTCATCTGACCATTCCAATTCCTGGAGGAACGTTATGGGGCTGCGAAGAGAATCGAATAGGTCGACAATAGATGAACTGTGGCCATCCGTGTTTTCTGCTTCAAACTGCACTAGCATGTAAGCTTGCGCAATGCTTGGTGTCTGTTCCAAGACGAACCTTGTCGGCAGCTATGGCCTATATCGCACAGATCAGTCAACGCGAAACGTGACAGGAGCAGATACTGACAGCTTGAACCCACTGATTTGTCTTGTTGTCGGTGTCTAGCAGCCATTGCAGGACATATGACATGAAGAACTGGCTGAGATCGAAATCAACATGACCTCTGTGACGAAATCAGCAACGGATAACACCGTGAGCTCGATGGAACCTTACTTCGGGCAAAACGCCTCAAACATCGATAGGAGTGTCTTCGCCCTTCGGTACAATGCAAAAATGTCCTGGATAGGAACATCCGGTGTGGGTCCATTCATAGATGATTCAAAGAGCTTCTTTGATGAACTCTGCAGGTCAGCGATAAGTAATGGGACCGTCACTTCCACGACCAAAGAGACCATGTCGACCCGGCTTTAGCCAGAAAAAAAAGGAGTCAATGGCTACATACGAAAAGCGCTCACGGGAAAAAGCTACATACCCAACAAGTGGCTCGGGGAAACGTTTATCAAGTTGTTTCGCAGCCTTTTCCAGTTCGTCAGTCATTAAGAGAAGTGGGAGAGCGCGATTGACACCAGGAGTTGCTTGAAGTTGTTGGATCTTCTTCTGATAGAATTGCTCAGACAGTGTTTTGACGTGGTCTTCCAGGTCCGAAACGCGGGCGCTAATATCCGTTTCGAAGCGAGTTAAGAGACCACTTTCCCGCACGTGGTCGAGCACGTTCAGGTACGGTTGGATCTCAGATACTTTGAGGTTTGGTATGGCCTCCATTGAATGGTAAAGCGAAGAGAGGAAGATGTTGTAAAGACTGCCGTAGGCGTTGGCCAATAACTCTGCCTGCGTGTCGAGAGAATGTAAGCAAAGACCCATTTATTTCATGGATAGCACGTACGTCTTGACTTGGCCATCTGTCGACTTCAAGGTCATGAAGGACTTTCGACACCGCCTGCAAAGCCTCTGGTATGCATTCCATCGGCACATGACCCCGTTCATAGAATTCCTTGATGAGCTCCAAGAAACACGTGGCGCGATACGGTTGACCTATCCGCCAACGCACCGCACATTCATTGATGAGATTGGTATGAGGGGGGCTTAGGATCGTCAATGGTACTTCGTCTGCATCATCAACCTCGGGTCCAAACATCGTCTCGAGATCGGCGGTGAGGCAGTACTCGACGAGACGTCTGTAGAACCTCTTGGGATTCGGAGGAATAAATGTGAAGTTGTGTCCGACACGGATCTCCTCGTCACCATCAACTTCTTCCTCAACTGTGCCTGGGACGCCATCACCACCCTGTTGCCCACCAAAGATGGATCGTCGACTTCCGATGGATGTGGCTCCCGTATGCCGATTAGCGGATCCGGAGGTTACAGAGTACACGGAGCCAGGACGCGGGCTTGTGCTGGGAGGTGAACCGCCGCCGTCCGCTGGCATTGATTTAGCAAGCTCCGGATTCGAAGACACCATGGCCACCATGAGTTGGGAGAGATGGGATGTTTCCAAGGTTCGCCACTGGTTCCACGCAACATCGTTCTCGAAGTCCTCCCGTCGACCCGGGAAAGGTGCGCCAGCATTGATATTCTTTAGACATGTCTATCATAAAACTTCAGTACGTTCTTGTGTGCACTACGCCGGGTCATTGTACCTTGAGATCAACTACGGCTGCCTGGAGAAAATTTCAGTTCTGTAGAAACTTGAGAATCTATATTCCTACCTTCTCTGTGCACGTCTTCCTTACCCTGTCGACCTCAGTTTGCATTGCGTTTTCAGGAATCTTGAACAGCTTGGCAACAACCAATACGAACGGCATGTCGTTGATGCTGGTGCTGATGCCAGGCGAGGCGCTAACAGACTCTCCACGATCCCGAGAAGTCGAGGCGGAATCGTGAGCCGACTCATTCGAAGATTGCGAGAGTTTCGCATGGTACATGTCCAGACGAGAGTTTAACTCGGGTGAAACGTGGCTAAGGCCTTTGAGACAATCACGTAGCATCCTTACGAACTGCGCAATTTGGTTATTGACCTCGACTTTCCAAGCGTCGTCGACCAGCGTGGGTTCTTTCCTGAGCACGCCAGTAGCATGTGAAGCAAAGATCAAAATGAGCTCTTCGATGCTTCTGTTCTCTTTCATCTGTCTTCGAAATGGATCGCCCATAAATTGGTTATAAAATACGGCCATGGTTCTCCGTGTCAGTTGATCGGAGTACCTTCAAGGCGAAAGTCAGGCAAGACTGCTATCGACACGACAGATAAGCCACGCACGCGGCTTCTTTCCCCATAGCTATGTTCTGCAATTTCTGTTCGAGTACTTTGAGCAGCTTCTCAGGGAACTTGACGCTCTTGGACCCGTCCCTGATCTCCTTGAAGATATCGCCTATAGAGATGATAGAGTGTGATATAGCGCCTGAGATTTTAGAATGGTACTCCTTTTCCTTCGTTTCAGCTCCGTTCGAGTGCGTTGCTATGACCTTGGGAGAGGTGATGTAGCTCAAGATGCTACGTCGACATCTTAGCTGCAGCAGATGCGAGGTTGAGGGCAACCGCAACTCACGCTACACGTAGGGCATAGCTGGGAAGAGATCAGCAAGCGAACGTGTTTGTGACTGCGCAGGACGCACTCGAAGATATCATCATCCGTGACACGATACTTGGAAAGCCGTTTATCGTGAGCGGCGCTATCGTAGCTCCGTCTCGACATGGAGATGAGTTAAATTGTAACCAAGCGAGGACACGCTGCTCCTGAAAGACCACAGTGCTCGCGGGTAACGTTGGATACGACGAGACAGCTGGTGAGGTGCAAGAGTTAAGAAGTGAAGACAAATACGGAAGATCGTTGTCCAGGGCCGCACTGTGTCAACGAGGCACCGACGCCAAATCCTTTGATACAAGCACCAACAAATACTTTATTATTCATGCAATACTCATTGTACTAGTATTCACTTGGAGCTTTCCTGCGTTCTACTCTAGGTTCTTCGAGAGCTCACTAAAAATTGGATCAATTGAAGGAGGAGAACCAAAACTATGTGCTGGCTCGTTCTCGCTTTAATCTCAATACAGACAATTCGACACCATGTAGCGTTGCCGCAATGCAACGACTCTGTTGTTTCAAATCGCATAAGTTACTTGTCAGATCCTCGGACTAGAGTGTTCATGTTGTAATTCACCCCCCGAAGGGGCTACAAACAAGTGCGATCAAAGCTGTCTATTCTATTAGTGTCGCCGTATCGGCGTTTACAATTCGTCATGCTCAGTCTCTCTATCCGAACTCGGGTGTTTTGGCTCTGAGCCCGATGACCCTGACTGCTGTGATGAAGTGGCCGATTTCTTGACCTTCGGCGCTTTCCTCTTCACTAGCCGTTGCAAATGCAGCTCGAGTGTTTTGGCCCGTTCCTTCATCTCACTCGTCTGGATAGCAGGGTTTTCATTCATCGGCGTGCGCTTCTGTCTCTCAACGCCATCGTTTAGCCATACTTCGTGCTTCTTCAATGCCACCTCAAGCGCATCGAGCTCTTCGGACGTCCATTTAGAGGGGATGTCAGCAGCGGTTTCGGCGGTGAGGTTCGTGCGTGCTTCGGTGAGGAAGAGCCTCGTAGACCAATTCCATTTTTGGCTGTTGTTGAGGGCTTCTGGGAATTCTTCGATCTCCTTGTACCGATGTACGATTGGCCGTTCCAGTAGTCTGAACATATATTTAGAAATCAAAACATACGCTCTAACGTGTACGCACTCTAGTGCCCCACGCTTCTCCCTCAGCGCGGATGTGTCAGCTGTTTCACCTTCATCGTGGAGCCAGGCGATAGTATCTTCAAGTTTGTGTGAGATGGCCTGTCTCTCGGAGGCTCTCGAACATTTCATGAAAGGGGAGTGCGGACTATCTTCGAGGAGGTCACGGAGCCTGTAGAGGTACGCCTCTAGGGTATTGCGTGCTTCCTCGCGAAGAAGCTTCGACGCTTCCTTGGTATCTATTGCACGTAGTCTGGGGCCACGCTAAATGTAAGCAAATAATGGAAGATCTCAAAGAACAAACCAACCTATCACGAGATGCGCGCTTTTCTGCTACTGTCATAGGTGGAAGACTGGAGAATACTGTGTTAATCTCCAGAGGGATTGTGCTCATGTCTTTCTTCTCTCCGTTGGTCTTCTTCTCTTTGGTCGGCGAAGCGGTCTGTTCAGCTTCGCCTTGCTGCGCCGTACCCTCCGCGCCTTGTTCCTTTAGAACTTCCTGCTCTCCTGAACCTCCACCGAAGAGGCCCTTCAGCATGCCTGCACTGGCTTGATGATCCATAAAAGAGCGTGCACAAGTTTACACACCTGTAAGAGACTCGTCCTTGACTTCGCCGTACGCGACTGCATCCTTCGCGGAGACGAATCCAGACTCGGATAGGCTAACTGTGAGCTTAATAACAGGATCGATGGCGCCACGCTCAGTGAGGTTTCCCAGTGCTTCTACAACTCCGTTGATTTGAACTTGGAGAATTTCGCGCGGGAAGCCGCTGAGTGTGTGATTGTCAGTTCCTGCGACTTCCTTACGTCGAAGTACTCTTACGGAGCAACTTCAGTCTTGTAGTCTAACCAGACGGAAAAGTCCTCTGGACGCTTGAACGAGAGAGTCTTGCGGGAACCATATTTAGAGCCTTTGGGGAAGATGAGCGAATGTATGGTCCGCGAGTCTGGAGTAGAAGCAAAGTAGGATGCTTGGATATCGTATGTTGCGGTATCAGCAATTCGAATGTCCTTCGTCTTGAACTGACGTGACAGGGAGGCACCGTGGAGTGCTGCGCCTGTCGTCACAGAAGTGGATACTTAGTTCCATGCACGAGTCACAGGAGACAGGGTGATACCTAGTACAGCGGCTTCATCGGCATTGACGTTTTGGGCTATCCGATGCCTGGACGATGGATATTGAGGAACTGGCTATGGTGACCAATGGAGGACACCTACTCTCCAACAGCAGCTTTGATTGCAGCCTGGACCATTGGCGTCCGTGAGCTTCCGCCGGTCAGAATCACGGAAGATATTTGATCCTAAGATAGGTTGGCGTAAGGCACATTAGTGGTATCAACAACCTACCAGGTTCAGGCCAGCGATGGCTAAAGCATCATGAATGGGTTTGGCAAAGCGGCTGCGCAAGTCCGAGCACGCCCTCTCGAACTGTTCACGAGTGACCCTGGTCTTAAAGTCTAAATCGAAAGCGGCACTCTCCACCTGTTACGCGATTCCCGCATCAACCACTGAAAGATCCGTAAGCCACAGGGACCTACTGTTGACATTGCTTCAGTGTTAGCACTGAGAATGGCCTTTACACGGCTTGCTTCTTTCCAGAGTTTCGCCATACCACGTTTGTCTCTGCGGATGTCTCGTTTGTGTTGAGTGATAAATTTCTCGACAAGAATGTCCCTCATGCGTCTGTCGAGGTCGGTCCCACTCGTTGATCGATCAAAACCAACACCAAGAACAGATATTTGTGTGTAGGATACTTTTGTCTTTGAATCTTCGGCGGCCGCAAACGAAACAAGCGTTGCCCGAGTAGAGGAAGCGCCGGCGTCGTAGATGACGTGGTATTCTGGAGTTGACGAGAAGGTTCGAGTCATTGCATAGTTCACCGCTACAGCTGTACCATCGTTGATCAGTGTGAGGGTTCTCATGCCAGCAATTTCCACGGCATCCACGACGGCGTCACGCTCGAACTGCGTGTAGTGAGATGGCACGGTAAGGATGACGTCGTGGACGGGTTCGCCGGCAAGGCTCTCTGCGAGTTGCTTCACATAAGCAAACTGCATGGCGACGAGTTCTTCTGTACTCCATTCGGTACCATCGCTTCGCTTGAATCCTACTGTCGACCGTCCGGACTCGACGATGTCAGAGGTAGATATTTGTGTGAAGTAGGAGACGGCATTGGAATTGTAAGGCGCGCCTTGAAGGAGTTTAAGAGACGTGAATGAATCTGAAGGAAAGCGCGAAGCCTGGAGAGACTTTGAGTAGCATGTTCGAGAAAGTGGGTGCGACACGTACCAGGTTAGCGGCGTCAGATCCAAACAGTCGGTCGTCCCTCTTCCAAGCGACGGATGATTGTATCTTCCTCTTAGAGTCCTTGTTCAAAAGAACGTCGAAGGGCAAGCCCGGCTTCATCAAGGAAGCTTTGATCCAGTCGGAGCCATAGTCGATGGCTAACAAGGCCGCGAAAGAGGATTCAAAAAATCCAGTGAAGAGGACAAAAAGGCATAAAGCTCTGCGTAGGCAGAGACTAGGCATAGTGAAAAAGAGGTATTCACCAAACTGGAGAACGCAAAAACAGGACAAGCATAGACACCTACTTCGACGCTGAACAAACTTGGAATATAGACGTGGCCGGACACGTCAATCTAATGATGACTAAGCACTTCCACACGCGGAAATATAGCCCCTATTCAATACTGCTCACCGTGCTTCGCACACTTAAGATATCTTGATATTAACTGTCACTCTGTCATCATCTATTACCGGGATAAAATCCACGGGCCACACGAAATCTAAACTCGGCCTGTGAGTTCCTCTCAGGAGGTACTTATTTATTTGGCTGAGAATGCAATGACTTACTTAACTCACCTGTCATCTAACAAGGACCCCAGATAATGCCTGCACCTTTGTGTCGCAAATTTGGTGGGACCTGTATCTGGCTTCCGCGAGAGGTCAGATTTTTGTCCAGATGGTGGATCAGGGTTCAAAAAATTGTGCAAGAAACCAATAAATTCACTAAAAAAGATATCGCACACTCGAACTCGTGTAGTACAGTGACGAGGTAATCAATCAACTAATGAATCAGTCCTGCACATCCTCAACTGTATCCTGAGTCCTTTTGTGAAACAATTGACTGACCTTCACAATAGCAAGCTTCTCTTGTGTCAGAGCATGATAGTGGCTAGACAACATGGCAAGATGTATATCTGGGTTCAAGATGTGAGTGTAAGGCTAACTGTCCACCACCTAGACTGTTACGCCAAAAGGCAGTAATACTGAATGCATAGCATTCAGTATCCTGGGCAGTATATTTGCTAGTTATAGGTACCTAGGTAAGCTGGTAGGCTTACACCCTCCCACTGTATTGGACCAGTTTTTCTCCCAGCGAGCTGCACCTATTATGTTAGTAACATGGAGCATCTGCAATTCACTTAGTCCCTGTACAGCACTATACAGGGCTGTACAGGGGTTACAGCATTACAGAAAGGTCCCCCCCTGTCCACTGCTGTCACAGTGCCACACAGTGCCACAGTGCTGTACCTACTGCCTCAGCTGTGACAGCTAGTGATGGGCAGGGCCCAGCTTGGCCCAAAAGCCCTGGCTCAGGCCTGGCTTGGGGGGGCTTGGGCCTGACAAATGTCAAGCCCCAGCCCTTGTTCATGGCCTGGCCTGGCCTGGGCCCCACATCAGCAAACCAACCCTCATCCTGACAGAGCTATGCAGGACTTACAGAATTTTACAGAAAGGTACCTAGTAATGCAGATCTCCACAGACCTGTAGTGACTCTACAGAATTCCACAGATGTCAGGATGAGGGTTGGTTTGCTGATGCAGTGTTATGGTTACGTCCACCCCCACCTCTTTTCCTTCCAATGACGGCCATACACTCACCCATTCCCTTGGAAGGGAACTACTCAATAAGCTCTGTAATCTTGGGCATGAGGACCTCATGCCTGAGGACCTCTGGGATGAGTTCATTAACATGGACTATGTCAAATTGTAAGGAAGGGACTTCCCAGGGACTTCCCAGGGAAACCCCACAGATCCTTTTATATATATTTCCAATTCCTCTTATTTCACATACGGACATACCTCACTTTGGCATTGCCCTACTTATGTGATGCCTTGTGTTCCCCTCACCCCTGACAGATCTCGATCTTGATCAGATCTCACCCAATTAGTGCTGTCCTAATATAGGTAGTAGGAGCCTCCCCTAAACTACCTAGATTAGTATTTAAGTTCAGACTCAGCAGTAACACTTCTCTTCTTTAATCTTGATCTATGCCTTTCTCCATGACATCCTCAATTCACTGCAAAGCTTGATTGCTCTTTGCTTCTATCATCAAAGCTTCTCGCTTCATCATTACATGCTGTTACAACCTGACCTACTACCCTTACTGCGTATGATTCCCTATTTCTATCCGTCTCCCCACTCAGCCTCCTCCCTATGCTGCACTCTCCTTCTCCTTCTCCTACGTCGCTCTGATACGTTAACCTTGTTACTTGTACCACTTAACCAGTTCCTTTTCCTTCCGTCTCTATGGAACCACACTGCCCTCCACCGATCCACTCCCCTGTTTCATCTTTGTGTTTCATCCTAATGTTTCACCATACTTACCGGTTTCCTCGGGCATCTGTTACAACACGGTCTCCGATCAATTCATTTTCCTCCTCGACCTTGTCCCTCTGCTCGTACCGCTCTCCTAGTCCCTCGGGACCCCCCTCACTTCCCACGCTTCCCTTCGACCCCACCCTCGACTACACTTGGGGTGATACTCTGGACCGGGATAGTTTCCCTCTCCTCCCAGAGTCTTTACCCTCGGAGTCAATCCCTATTGACACTGAGATCCCGGACCCTTTCATCTCGGGACCTATTCGGTCTCTATTTGCCTTTCCCCATATTGCCGCCGATCATTGATCGGAGCCTTTTCATTTCGCTGCCTATATTTATATTAACGCCAATCATTCATAGCCCTTCATGATCGGCACCTTTTCATCTCTCACTATTGTCTCCGTGATCGGGACCTTTCGGTAGTTATACTTGGACTTATTCCTCCTTGGGATATATCTCTCGCTATATCCCTAGTATTCCAGATATACATCCAGTTACGTAAGCTGGCTACCCAGTACTATATAAGGCCTGCTTCTTTTCATGTAACTCTAACCTTGATCTACGCCTACCTGCGTAATATCTAGTTCCCATCAAACCCTGGCACTCTCGCGTTTGATCGGCTGTCTCTTGCGTCTGCTTCTCCTGCTTCTCACGCGTTGATCAACGGATCAACGCCCTCATCGCTGTCACTCTCGCCTTTGATAGGGAGAGCCCCTGTCCGTTGGACATACGGTATCAAGCCCGGTTTCTGTCCTTCGCCTGTCCAGGTTCCACGCCAGAACTCTGCTCGTTGCATATGGTGCCAGCCCGGTTTCTGCAACTCGTCCGAAGCATACGGTATCAAGCCCGGTTGCTGCTTCA
>JBBPNY010000543.1:0-15910 GCA_038091165.1 Rubroboletus pulcherrimus
CGGGAGTCAAATGAGACGGAGGAAAGGGCAGAGCGAACATACATCGAGCAGTGATTTGGCCATAATAAACATAGCGGGTGGAAGACAGCAAACTACCACCGCCTTCCTCAGTAAGGGTGAGAGCAATTGCAGCCTCTCCATCTGAGGTTGTATTGAGGACGGAACCTTGCTGGAGTACCCAGTCTGCATGAAGGTAGTGTGAATTTATTCCTTTTTGAATTCAAGTTAAACGTGCCATATTCGCTTGCATTACCATCAAAGTAGGTGTAATTAGAAAGGACGCGGGAAGTGTCGGAAAGGGTATACTGGGCGGTGGAGGTGAGTACCAGGCTCATTGTGTTGGGTGCGTTTTCGTACGTTGGCACTCTGGCATACGGGACTGGGCTTACAGGAGGTGAGGGAGTAGGAACTAAGGGGGTTACACCCTCCTAGGCAGTACTGCTACATATCAGCACGGCAGATTGAAGAGAAACCGGTGGGACTGACATAACCCTGTCCGCAGAAGCCATATTCACCTGATTGGTTGCGAAGAGTGTAAATAAAGACGATATCAAATTATAGAGCTTACTGCAGCAGGGGTAGTCAGACGAGCAATGGTTAGTGATGTTACTGAGGAGGTGATCGTCGGAATCAACCAATGATATTAATAGGAAGGAGAATACCAAGTTGCGCCCTGAGCGGCAAATGCGGTGGGGAGCACCGAGGCGACGAAGGGGAGGAGGGAAAGGAGCGCAAGCATAAAGGAGAGTTGGGCAAATGAAAGTGGGGGTGGAGAGAGCAACTGAAATCTAAAACAAACAGCAACTGTGACCTAAGAGGGGTCCCGTCACCACTCGTTCCGAAAACATATGTTTATGTAATACGTAAGATAACGTCTTCGACAACGCGGCAACGATTTACTTGGCACGTCCATGTTTGGCTTCCACAAATATGCCACAACGCGCCACAACGACGCGACGCATTATCGCGTCTCGCGTCCAAGCGTGCTCACCGTCGCGTTCAACGTCCGACATGACCTCTCAAAGAGCCCCAGAAAAACAGCCCTCATCAGAGAACATGAAACAAAAGAGTCTTATGAATTTCTTTGGAAAATCTGGTGTCAAACCTACAAAACCGACCTGTGCGTCCACCCCAGTATCTACTCCAGCATCCAAGTCGGTGTCATCGAGGCCCGTGCGCTCCCAAATGGCGGGTTCTGTGTCGTCCGACCTCGAGAGCAGTGTCAAAGACACCCCTCCAACGAGCGAACCCATCGACGTGGACATGCTCTCGGACGAGCAGGGAGTCAAGACCTCAACTAGGGCCAAGTCGGTAAGCTCGCCAAGTTTCTCTCACTCCACTGCTCCGGTTTCACTCCCACCTCTCAGACGCGCCACAAGCGCAAGATTGTCATTGCAGATTCCGACGATGACCAGGATGAAAATGCGACCACTCTCAGCAAGTCTCCTGTATACCGCACCTCCTCTCCTGACTATCATGATAAGTCATCGCCTTGCCGAGGTTAGTGTCTCATGTTACCTTGCCGAGAGTGTACCTGACAGGATGCATATATCCTAGGTCGGACCAAAAAGCCGCGCATGACAGTGCTGTCCTCTGACGAAGAGCAGGGTGATGTCCCTTCATTTGGATCGCGCTTGTCAAGGTTCAAGAAGTCCCCGGTAAAACGTATGTGCATGTCCACGCACTCTGCCATTTTTGTTGTGTTTATTTTCATCTGTCAGCACGTCCATCCCGCTCCAGTTCTCCAGCCGACGATGACGACTTCATCGTCCCTGATGACTCTGACGAGGAACCACGCGGCCGTTCTTCATCTCGTGCTTCGTCTCGAGGGAGTACGTCCACGCGGTCGTCTAGGCGTTCCTCCCATCATGAGGATGAGGACGAGGACGAGCCCAAGACAAAAAGATCGGCTCCGGGACGTCCCACCCTCAAAAGGGCACCCGCCGAAAATCCCAGTGCCGGCAGTGTGACCTCCCTTTTCTTGACTGCAGCCGAGCAGCGCGCTCAGGAGAAGAAGTCTGAGAAGAAAGCCGCAGATGATCCATTCTATTTCTTGGTGGATGTCAGAGATGTAAGTCTTCTCCGCCGCAGGCCTGTTTCTGCCTAACATCGTCTGTAGAAGGATGGTGTACGTCCAGGTGAACCCGGGTACGATCCCCGCACTTTGTACATCCCAAAAAAAGCATGGGTCGAATTCACGCCATTTGAAAAGCAGGTACGTCACTTTCAAGAGTATGTGACATGTCTCTAACCACAACGTTTTCCTAGTTCTGGGAGGTATGATATTGGAATACTTCTGCCTGTGCATGCACTAATGCTTATGTTGTCAGATCAAGCAGAATCATTTTGATACGGTACTCCATCTTTCTTTTCCCCATTTTTCAGAGGGTCTGAACCATTTTTCAAGACCTTGTTCTTCCAGAAAGGGTACAGTGATTTCTTCCCTCTACCTTTGGATCGCTGAACTGTACTCGTCGTTTTCAGGAAATTCTTAGAGGTGCGTATGAGATCCGTAGGTGCTTCGTCCAAGCTGACATGTTCGCAGTTGTATGAAGAAGATGCGCGTATCGGTCACAGGGAGTTTGATTTAAAGCTCACTCAACGAGTGAAGATGTCAATGGTGTGCAGGTTCCTGGTAGATTGGTGCAGTTTTCATAAGGAAACTCTGTAGGTTGGCGTTCCTGAGACATCTTTCAATTTCTGGGCCGCGTAAGTGTTGTTTTAGTGCCGCATATATCCGCTGAGGACCCGTGATGACATAGCAAATTCCTTGCAAAAGGTGAAGATGGTTGTCCCCAGCAGATCAGTTAGCTAAACCCACGAGTAGGCTACAAGGTTGGTCGGGTTGATCAATCAGAGACCGCTCTTGGTGCAGAAATGCGCGTGGCTAAATCGAAAGGTAAATCTACTGACGATAAAGGCAAGGAAAAAATTGTGCGGCGGTATGTTGCGACCCGATATCAATTTCGAATTGGTGTTAACCCACCAACAGAGAGCTCAACAAAATCTATACAAACGGAACCCTCGTCGACGAGGAACTCCTTACGGATGAACAAGCCGGTCATTGCATCTCCATTCGCGAGGACCTTGATGCCAAGAGAGGTAGTAGCTTTGGCATTTGTGTGTTGGACAGTGCGACGTCACAGTTCAACTTGAGTTCTTTCGAGGATGATGTTTGCTTTACAAAATTGGAGACGATGATCAGGCAGCTAAGGCCAAAGGAAGTGATTTTTACCAAGGTAACGCCTGTCTCCTTCCACGTCTGCTATTGGAGTGTTGCTCATTGGAATGGGCACCTAAGGGCAACTTGTCCGTCGCAACAGCACGCCTTCTGAAAGCTATCTTACCGTCATCGTGCCTCTGGACAAGTCTTCGGGATGTTGAAGGCTTCACGTATGAACAGACCTTCACAGAGCTGAACAAAATGTTCTCCGGAAACGAGGACGTATCCATGGACGAGGACGGCTTACTCAGCGAGGCTGTACCAGCCAGTATCCGAGACATGGCTGGTTGTCGGCCCGCTATAGAGGCACTCGGAGCGATGGCGTGGTATCTCCGCCAACTCAATATCGACAAAGATTTGCTGACTATGAAGAACTTCAACATCTACGACCCTATGAAAAGAGGACGGAATCTGGTATTGGATGGCCAAACTCTCAGCCACATTGAGGTGAAGGGATGAAGTTCGCTTCATTTGGCAACAGCTCATGGGTTTGAGCAGGTATTACAAAATAACGAAGGCACAGATGAAGGATCACTGCATAAACTACTGAGTAGATGTGTCACCCCGTTCGGTATGTCCATCGCTGCTTTCAGTTTCCTCATGCTTTGATGTAACATCCGCTCGATAGGGAAGAGACTCTTTAGAATATGGCTTTGTGTTCCTTTGCGTGATGTGAAAGACATCAATGATCGGTGATTACACAGTTTCGTTAGGTTTTACATCTTTAATGTCCGTCTTTTGGCAGACTTGACGCTGTTCAGGAACTGATTAACCACGGGACATTCGAGGAAGAATTTACCAAACTGGTGAAAGGCCTTCCTGATCTTGAACGCATTGTCTCCCGCATACACGCGAAAAATTGCAAAGTGAAGGACTTCACCAAGGTGCTTTCTGTACGTGAATCGCGCAAATCCGCCGAATTTACTACGTTGACGTGAACACCGTCCCCAGGCATTTAAGAAGCTCAATGAAGGTCTTGCAAACCTAGCAGACAACTCCGAGTCTTTCGCGTCCAAGACAATACTGGGTTTGTTGAGATCTGCGCCAGATCTTGCCCCTCACTTGAAGAATGTAACGTCACGGTTCACCATCGACAAAGGTAGACAATATGACTTCTGAGATATCGGATTCTGATTTGGTCTAGAAACGGACGAATTACTTCCCGTGGACGGAAAGGACGAGGTTTATGATGGTGTGATGGAAGAAATCACGAACCTAGAGAAGGAACTTGATGCGCAATTGAAGAAGTTTGAGAAGAAACTTGGGTAAGCTCAAGATGCCGTGGCGAATCGACCCCCCTCATAATTTGTCTCCAGACGTTCTCTGTCTTGGTGGCACAGCGGGACAGGGAACAAGGCAGGTTTAATTCCCCTATTGTTGAAATTCATTAATGCGGAGGCTACAGGAAATTTATCTCATCCAAACGAAAGCTAACGAGGAAAATATTCCTGACGACTGGGTGAAGAGTAGCGCCACCAAGGTGGGTCTCCTGTCCTCCTGTGCCAACTACCTGCTTACAAAACTGCTTAGGCTGCCAAACGTTGGGTCGTGCCCTCCTTGCAACCGACTATCCGTGCATTGAAAGAGGCACGTGAAACCCGCACCACTGCCATTAAAGAGTTCAAGGGACGGCTCTATGAGGAATTTGACACCGACCGCGGAGTGTGGCTTCGAGCCGTCCGTGTTCTCGCTGAACTGGATTGTTTATTCTCGCTAGCCAAGGCCTCCGTTGCGATTGGCGAGCCTTCTTGTAGACCCGAGCTCGTGGAAGGGGATGCTGCATTTATTGAGTTCAAAGACCTGAGGCACCCGACCCTGGCGGAACTGAAAGCGAGTTTTATTCCCAACGATATCAAGCTCGGTGGAGATGTGGGAAGGATCGCCTTGCTGACAGGTGCGTTGAGATATATTGGTCATGACTATCTCTTGCTAAAGCCCACTCGTAGGGCCAAACATGGGGTACGTGTTTGCTCGTCCTATGTTTTCCCTACCGTTAGACTGACCATTCGTTCCTATAGCGGCAAGTCTACGGTGAGTCCGCGAGATTGCCAGTGAATCACCGGCTCAATATTTTTCAGGCTATGAGAATGACAGCAACTGGTGTTGTATGAATCAGTTCGTCTTCGTAGTGAAAGAAAAACTCACTGTCCGCATAGATTATGGCACAGCTAGGGATGCGTGTCCCTGCCCAATCAGCTCGGTAGGCCGCGATAACATGCCTCCATGATCAACAGGGCTTTCTCATCAGAACCGACAGGCTTTGTCCCGTTGATGCGATCCTGACCCGCATGGGGGCATATGATAATATGTGTTCGAACGCGAGTACTTTCAAAGTGGAATTGGATGAATGGTGAACTTTTCATGATTTTCATGACAAAAGTATCATCGACTAATGCCTGCATAGTTGCAAAATTTTGCGCGACGCGACTCCTCGGTCACTGGTCATCTTGGATGGTGCGATGAACAAATATTCAATTTATCTCGCTAACCACACTCTAGAACTGGGCAGAGGGACTTCAACCTACGTAAGTTTGCTTTCCCGAGATGCGCTCGTTACTCATGATCTGTAGGATGGAATGGCAATTGCTGGTGTAAGTGCATACTCGCCTTGTAGTTCCCCTCGCTAATGGATTGCACGAATAGGCTGTTCTGCACGAACTCGCTACACACACACTTCCTCTAGCATTCTTTGCCACCCACTACGGTTCACTCACAGATGACTTCGCATACCATCCGAACATTAGGAATATGTACATGTCAACAAGTCTCGATGATGAGCAGCAAAAGGTGGGTTTCCGCGCCCTTCCATCCCTTTCTAACCTTACCAATCCACGCATAGCTCATCTTCCTCTACAAACTCGTTGACGGTGTCGCATCCTCTTCCTTTGGTACACATGTTGCCAGCTTAGCAGGGGTACCGTCTGAAGTTGTCTCGCGGGCCGAGGTTATCTCGAAGGACTTTGCAAAACAGTTCAAAGCCCGGACTGATGGCAAGAAGAAACAAGTTGCGTCGAAACTCCCCCTCGTTGCGCAGGCTGATTTCAAATACTTGCTGGCGCTGGCGAGTGGGGATTTAAAGTTGCCCGATGATCCATACAAGAAACGGGAGTTGTTGAGGGTGCTGAAAAACAGTGTGAGAGCCTACTTATCGTGATCGTTGCATGACTTGTTTTTTCTCGGCCGCTTGCTGTATTTTATGCCTCTACTGATCGATACCGTACATACTACACTCGCCGTCCTGCACCGACATTTATCGTAGTTTATACCTCCTGCATTCCGCAGTGATGTTGTGTTATAGTACTCATACAAGTTGTTCATGGTATGATTCAGATGCTGCATTTTACGCAATACGGTACGTGTTCGACTGCTGTCTCACTGATTGATTCGGAAACGTCTCATTTGCGGCGTGATCAGACTGGGGAATCCGTTCACGAACAGCATGTTTGCGGGATCTGTCCAGCCCGACGTCGTTTCGCTGTTCTCCTCCACAGGAAGTGATCCCCTGGGGTTGTTCTCGGTGCAGGTTGACGGCAGTCTACCCTCTGATTCTTTCATTCACCTTCTGAATGACTCCACTTCGCTTCCCGCACCACCTCCACCGGCCGCTCTGATAACGGCGCCATCCGTCTATCGTGACCAACATACGGATACCAGCCAAGGGCATCAACTCAACCAAACCGTACTTCACATCCAATCTCCGACGCTGCGCAAGACTTTCATTCAGTGTCCCCCTTCGGTTCCGCCGCAAGGGTCCTCTGGCAACAGAGCGCTTGGACTGAAACATACCTGGCTGCATATCCAAGTCCGCAACTTGGGCAGAGACTGGTCGTTCGAAGTCGGCATCGTCGATAAGACGGGCAGACAAGGAAGCATCCGATGTTCCACTTTTCAGGTGCACCTTTCGCCCCTCACCCCCCGAGTCGCACTCGTCATCGCGGTTCGCACTTTTTGTTATGCCAATCCACTCATGCGAATAGTTGCCAGAAATCGCCAAAGCTCGTGCGTAATTACGGCGCGTCCCCGTCACTCCATCTCCCCATCGCATTTCCGCCGTCCTCCTCGAGCCCTCTCACCGCATGGTCGACCATCGCGCTCAACCTTGCGAAATTCGTTCCCCAATTCGCTTCGCTCGCGCACATCCAGTCGTCGAGCGAATTCGCTGATGACCATTACCCGGCGGAGAGAGGAGGGACGTCTCACCAGGTCCCCTTGCCTTCTGGGACGTATTCTCATCTCGCCTTCATAAAGATCTATGCGACCTGTCGCCTGCGAAGGATCTGGCTGAGCGAATCCGCTCCTATCACAAGAACCCCATGGGAATTCGAGCTCTACGGAGATTAAGTGTTGCTTTTTGACTTTGCTTTTGCCTTGTTACCGAGAGTTGTAAACTTGCCCGCTTTCGCGGCGGAAAGCCGTGCTCAAAGGATTTTTGGTTGCAAAAGAGCAATTGGAAATAGCGAGTGCTTCCCGTGATTTGGTCAGCTCGTTCTCTCAAAGGACGGAGCGCCGATCTGGCTTCAGTAAACCGATCAAGTGGGACCATGGGCGTTGCCGTGATTGAAGACCAAGTCCTCCGTGTTCCACTGCATCAAGCTTCCTCCGCAAGAAGTAGGCGCTCAAGGCGGTGAATATGATGATACACGGGAACGTGTATGAGGGGTACGCCACATTCTGGGTTGACGGCACTTTCCTTGTGATGACGATGGGAGTGACGGTACGATGCAAATGTCTTTATCGTGCCCGTTTGATCCATCATACGACGCGCCACCGTCACCCGGAAGTGCATCATGATCAAAGTGCACTAGCACTCTTGTTGGAGTGGGTTGCGATTCTCGTAACGAATCAGCCCCGGCTTGTCTCCGATGTTTGTGTTTCTGTCAGAAAGGCTTTTGTCACTGTCACTGGTGTGTTGCTCGATTGCCGGAACTCGCTGTCCTCCCGCCGCATCCGGATCACCAAGGGTTATGTACACCTGCCGACGGAGCTACCCTCATGCTAACCCCTTGGTGACTTCTGGACGTTCTGAAGCACCATTCGTTCTGGATACGACACAGGCAATCTCAGATCAGCGCAGGAAGATGTGTTTGGGCTAGGGGATTGTGGGGCGACTGCCAAAAATCACGCATGGGATGCCCTTTCCTCAGGACCAGTAGCCGAACTCGGTCAGCTACGAACGTGCGGGGAGGGGGGGGAATCCGTTCAGAGGAAAGGTATGGCCTGGCGAAACACGGGATCTCCGGTTAATCGAACCCCCGTGCAACGCATCTTTCGGGGGGAAAGAACGAGCATTCTCATTTCCGAAAATGTTGTTGAGCACATAGCAGCACTCGGCTTACACCCACCCACAAACATACACACACACACCTTTGATTATCTCAAAGACAGCAAGGGACTGATACTCGGATCACGTTCCCCCTTCTACCTACCCAGCGGAGTGGAACGGTTTCACCAATGAGGTTCAGCGTTCATCCGGGATAACCCTATAGGCAGTTCAGCCTATTATCGTCTCCCCTGACACAGGAACGCCTCGGTGTACCGGATTTCGAGGTCTACGGAGATGAAGTCCTGAGTTTGTATCTCTCCATCGCACGTTCGACACAACGTACCGTATGTACCATCCCGTGCCATCAGAGTGGCAGACGCATCTAAAGTCCCTCTTGAGATCAATTGATCGATGAGACACACACTCAGACGGACGGGATCATTTCCGCGGTGGTATCGTGAGCTATGGAGGAGGGGGGGGCGATTCTCGTGCTTTTCCTTCGGTCGGACGTTTTTGGTGTTGCTAACTCTTTGTATGAAGACTCGATACCATGGAGGCCCTGCCGGACATCTGTGGCACGTGTCGTATGCGCCCCCTCAGGACGATGCCCCACTCGGTCTAGCTGCAGAGGCAGGGGAAGACGAGGTCGGTACGTGTCTCTGTTATCCAGATTGAATGAGCTATCGTATCGAATCTAGAGGCTGTCGATTCGGAGGTATGATTTCCAAGAACAAGAATGGATGAGCGACTCACAAATATGACCAAGATGTTCTGCATTCCAGGACAAGGGATGATGACTCGACGACAATCTAACTCAGCTGGGACGACCGCCACCATTCCCTTGCTGGTCGGACGAACATGTCACGTACACTGAGCCTCACGTCCGAGACACAGGTCGGCATCATATCAATTTCTCGTAGATGAGATGATATGAACGAAGCCGACCGCGTGATGGTGGCACGGAACGATGAAATGATGTGAGACGCCTGTTTCGCCCACACGCCCGAACGGAAACTAAATGGACAAATCAAAAGGTTGGAGGCGAGTATAATTGTGAGAGGCATCACGGGCATCATATCCCTAGCTCGTACATGCCAGGGAGTCCGAAGCGCTGATCATGAACGAAACTAACCGGTTTTCACGGCAACCTCCCTTGGATTTTATTTTCCCAGAGGCCAAGACCATCAGCGCCTCTCACGAGAGGAATCGATGGTTCGAGTTCATGGTCAACGAAGTTCTGTTGTCGTTGTAATCACAGCATTGCTGCGTCGTTATCGCTTTGATTGATTGAGGAGTTTGAACTTGAGCTCGAACACGCGGATATTTGATCCTCAAGTGCCCGAGCTGTGCTTGGAGCAGCCTTTCCAATAGCGGGAGTCCTTGTACCGTACGACTGGGAAATGACATGCCGTAAGGTGGAGGGGAGCGGGCCTAAGGGATCAGCGCGAGTTCCATATGGCAGGGGCCACTCGACACCCCTCCACGCTCGCTGCCCAGCGATTTTGAAACTTCTCGGAGTTGCCGTCACTTGCGCGGAGTGAAAACTTGAATTGTGTAGTTCGGTCGCGGAGATTGAAAGCAGCATTCTTTCTGCTCACATACTTTGGTTGCTCTAGGCGGCGCTGCGGCGAATGGATGAAGATGTCGAAGGTATCTTGGCCGATGGATTGGATATCCTGGGGGGTGAGACGGTCGGGGACCCGGGGCACGTCCAGTATAGCCCCTTGAGACTCACGGTGGCTCCCTAGGTGAATTCAATCATCGATATGTTACCATTCCTAATCGATCGTCGTCTTTGTTCGGAGGGAAAGGTGGGTCGTATCCGAGTTACTCGATAAATGCACACCACATCGACCACGGCTCTTTTTCAAAAGGCGAACACGTTGCTTGCGGATCATCTCTTTTCGCCTGCGCTCGTCCTTGCCGAACTTATTGAACGGGAGGTTCTCCCGGTGGCGAGTCGCCGGAGTAAGCCCTTTAGACAAATCGTAATTATGGAGCTGCCTTTTTGTTCATATTGACTATACATTTCAGTTGTGCAGGGTGCGCACTGCCCTCGCTACTCGCCGTGACCATTGACCAGCCCCCATCCCTGATGGTCGTGACCGATTATCCAGACGATGGCATCCTCGGTAATCTCAAAGCGAACGTCGACAGAAACAAGCCACATTACCGATCGTCTTGTCAAGTTCATTGCGTAGGGTACGAATGGGGAACGGACACGACCCCCCTCTTGTAGGTGTGATACCGATTCATTGCACCGTGATCATCGCTGTACATATTATCTTTTTTCTTCATTTCGCGTTCCTTTTCCCCTCCTTTTGTGTCTAGGCATCTTTCGCAGCGCGTCAACGGCACGTTGTCAGGCTATGACATGGTCATCATGTCAGATTTATTGCACTTGCTCTCACATCGCTTCTCGCCAAGTCGTCCCAGGCGCGTGTGTACGTCGCTGCAGGGAAATACACTGCACCACGCATCTGTGACAATTTTCTAAACCTGGGTGATATGGGAGGAAGAGACGAATGACGGCATGATGAAACGTGGAGGGGTTCGCGACATTGCACAGCTCAGTACGCGAAAGCGTATGTGTCGCTGGTGGGGTGGTGCAGTCTTGTCTGGATTGCATGCATGAATATCCGTTCAAACGTTTTACTCACACTCACGGGGGGGAAGAGTTCGTCCTGCGTCTTCTCACTTCCGTGCACACACGTAAAGGGCGTGTTCGATGAAACCATATGTTTGAGAAATTTGAATCGGGTTCATGAACGCGCGGTCGACCACCTTTGCGATGCTATTGCGGCCTTGCCCCCTTCCAGGAATATTCGACGGAAACCATAAAAGCGTGGGATCGATCAAAGGAACATTAGCATACATGCATCCCGTATATCACATCATCCGCCAAAAAGCATCCTCGATTTTCGTAACGGGGAGCAGATCGCGCCCATGGAAATCACTGGATGATTACACGACGGCACGAACCTTGAGTACATGCGCAAAACAAAATTAAGCACACAGAATGGAATTTCAGGCGTGTGACAAGCTTGGTGTCCGTTTACTTATCGGGTGCCGGTATCGATGCATGGGGATTCATTGTATTGCAAGTCTGCCGACGGGCAGGATCAGTGAGACGAGCAAACGGACGTTACATGTACAGGGCGTCAACGACACTGTCTCTGCTGGTCCTCCTCGGCTTGGGTTGAGAGGGGGGGGCAGGGAACGGGAGGTTGAACAGGCACGTCTAACCTACCGCAAGCACGTTGGATTCAGGATGTACCTCGCCCCTAACATGATTTTCCACCATCATGTCGCCCTGTGGGAGGATCGGGGCTCGAGTGTTGGGATTGGGGGAAAGTTCCGCACTGGATGTTGGGGGCGCAGCTAATTATCAGATTCTTTTCCACGTGACTTTACTTAACTATACGGATGGCCTGTACTGTGTGTAACACGCATGAATGGGGTCTCGATGCCGAAAGTACAGTACTATGCCGTGTGCAGACACCCAAAGGGGGGAGGGTGTCCTACTCCTCGTCCGATAAGGTCAGTTGGCAATTGTGGGAAGGTGTGGAGCTGTAGAATTGTGTATGTAAATCCTATCAGAGCACCACATTGTTTCAACCCCTGTGGAACATCCAGTGTATGAAAAGGACTCCAATTCAATGAGATCTCGAGACGCAACACGCCCGCCGAGGCATATTCAGGGGTCCTTCCGCAGCCTTGACGAAACATTCGGACGCTCCCACGTCCGGTCCAATCGCACTTTTTTCGAATCTCGGATCCAAGGCAACCCAATTGACTTTTCTTTTCTCTCCCTCGACCGCGTTGCGCCAAAGAGGATTAGCAAGGAGGTCCACGCCTCACAGCTGGGTTTGTACGTACGCCTGCTTTTTCCTCGATACACTTCGAATGCGATACATACGTGCCATCTCGTTCGTCGTCCGCCCCGCACGCAACAAGCAAAAAGGGTCCCATCACCACGCCGTCCGTCCCTACTTGTCCCGAGATCCCCTAACCAACGCGGCGTGCCAACTCATCGCCGGAGTGTCCCCGCGAATACCTGCGCGAGATCCCCGCGCAATCGCTTATGGAAAAGTGGATAACGTTATGATAACGGGAAGGGGGTGGGGTCCCTCGTGTTCCACAAGCTTTTGGTTTACTTGAGTGCTTATTTCTCGTTATCACATTATATCACACGTAAACGCTTTCCGTCGAGGAGGGAGGCGGAGCGATCTCGAGCGAGCGGCGCCAACGAACAGGATGATATCGGGCAGCCTTTGTCGTGGCGTCATACGGGTCCGTCGTAGTCAATGACATTGTGGAGGGTGTGGCGCTCGGTTGTAGACTTGTTTGAGACGCGATTTGCCGCGGTGCGGTGTCTTTTTTCCGCCCGGAAAACTCATGATGATCGTCGCTCGCCTAATGGACCGCGTGTACAGGAGGACCTTGCCAAGTGTACTGAAATTCGAATCTGAGATGCGTCTCTTTCGGGTCGTCCGCGGATCAGGCCAACGTACAAGGGTACATTGTACTGGATATGATCGCACCACCAAGCAAAAGGCGTCTTTGCGACAATACGGGGAAGCGCTTGTGACCCCCCCCGGAGATATGAAATATATCCATACTATGGTTAATATGTAGCCACGATACCCCACTCGTCGTGACGCCAAACATGAACTGATCCCATCGGAGGTGCTGGGAGACAGCTTTACTACTCCCGCGGCGTGTCTGGAGTTCGCAAAGAATGTTGCGGTTTGCGCTACGATGCGCGACTTCCGGCCACCGATGAACGTTTGAACGCTGTCAATCTGAGGAAATTCGTGCGACATACGGGGCGGGGAGATAAGGTCGTGATCCGTTGAGATTCTGCATTTGTTGTCATTGGCACGCGGATTTCCTTGAGAGGCGAATGCAAGAACAGGAGATGCGATGAGGCCTCGGCGACGACATCGACCCAATCTACAGACACGAAGAGATGGCAGTTTGGCTGTCCCGTCTTATGACAACGCGAACTTGATCGTGTTGGGTGGCGAAAAGGGGGTGGAAGAAGAAGAGATTCGGCGTACCTGTCGCCAACGAATTGCGAGGCGCTCGATGACGACTTTTGTCCGTTGTGCTTACTTTTCGAGTGGGGCGCGTGCGAGGCACTGTCAAAAGACAGGCTCCCATCGACTGCCAGGACGACGTGTGTGATCTTGAGCAGATCTACCTGGAGGTCCGCGGAAGATTCACGCCTGCGACGCGTTCCACATGGATATCTTGCGATGTGGACGGAGTCGGAGCAGTCGGGATGATCAACGTGGACTTGATCTGGGACGGTGGGATGTGGCGAAATGCACACAACTCCGCTGTTTTATTGCTTTTGGGTGCACCCGGTGTGATTAAGTGGTCGATGGGTTGCGGGTCGCGCAGGGTATTGCAGGCATGAGTGGCACCGACATGTGGAGGTGGGGCAGAATCAGAGAAGATCTGAAGAGGGGGAATGCGGAAAGCGAATCTGAGGGACCACATGGATGAGCGACAAAGTAGCAACGGACGATGAGAGCCGGTGTATCGGAAGAAGAGGTCGGCCGACTGAAATCCGCGATTCTAAACGTGGTCTGCGAGCGCTTCGGCGGATCATAATCGATACGGTGCACCGAAGCGGGAGGAGAGGGATGAGTCCGGTATGCCCTCTGCCGCACTGGCGACGTCTGTTGTACGTTCCGAGTGGCGAATTCGAAGAAGCAGAGTCTGAACGTTGGTCTGAATCCGAAGATCTGGGACAGGGAGATGGGGATGACACATGGCGGGATCTGGGGGGAGACCACGGTGGGTTCAAGCCACGTCGCGTCGGTGGCAGATGACATGAGCGTCATACTGATATTTTATCTGACAGGCGATGGCGCAAGAGAGAAGCCCCCAGGGGTGGTGAGTCTGTACAGCCACTAGAAAATACCCAGACTGTGAGCGGGCAAGTTTCCTTGAATGGCAGGTCCGTCCGGCCCGATGGTGAATCGTTTGAAGAAGCACTGTACGTAAAAGGAAAAAAGGGAAGCAGCGGGTTGCGTCAGGGAGGTCGAGAGAGAGTCGAGTCGAGGTCTTTGGGGGTCACGGTGCGTCCACGAAAGACTCTGCCATTGGGTGTATTTTTATTTTTGACCGAGCAGACAATATAATTTTTGTAAAATTTTTGGATGAAATGACGGTAAGGGTTTGTTTATGTATGCAGGAAGGGGTGCCTTTTCGCGAGATGCAGATTGGGTTCAATCAGATCCAGCGAGTCTTGCCCCCCCTCCCTTTCCTCCCCCTTACTCGTAGGGAGACGCCCGCTTGGGCTGCTTGCCCGAATGGCCCAATCAATTTCATCTCTCATCCTCTTTATAACATCCTCTCCGTCTTTTGCTTTCTCCGTCCCCGCTCACCCTCCTCCTCGTCCTCCTCCCCATCCTCCTACGCTCTTCCCCGATTACCATTGATGTCCTTGGATCATTTCCCCATGTTTGCCGAGCGTCGCTTCCAGTCCACCGAAAGGTCCTCCTACCCCGCCCACGATCACCTCATTCCCTCCACCTCCTCGTGGTCTTATTCTTCCAGGGCCTCCCCCGACACCCACACCGCCTTCCCGCAGCACATTCCGTCTTCCTGGAACACCCCACAATACTCCACCTGGAACACCCCTTCCGTCACTTACTCCTCTCCCCCGCCTCCCTCTCCCCCCCCGTACGTCGCCATAAACTCAAGCTACCGTCCCTCACCGTTCACCCTCTTCCACCACACCGATTACCCTGCTTCTTCTTCTCGCCCAATCGTCCCTTCCATTCACCCTTCCCTCGCTTCCTCTCTATCACCAACAGGGTCCTCCTCCCGTACAGCTCAAAACACCTTATCCTCCATCACCCCCAATCCAAAGTACGACTCTCATCCCTGGGGCGATGGGCTCTACACTATCGATGATCCGGAAACCGCATCAAACTCCGAACGGCCTGCAAGCAGTGTGGCTACATCCCCTTCAGCACGCGCCTCTTCCATCGCCTCTTCTGCCAGTATTCCCCCAGTAAAAGTAGAGCCCGAGGACTCTGTCGCCGCAGACTGCTTTGTCATGGAATTCTCTGCCCCAACAGCTGCTGCACACGCCAGTTCCTCTCTCGCTCCCCCGACAGAGGTCCCCCTCCGCGCCACCCAGGCCAGCAAGGCGATGCGTAAGATGATGGGTGTCTTCCGCCTCAATCCTTTCTCCATGCATGAAAGTAGTGGCCAGCCTACAACCACTTGGACTGGCGAGGAAGCTGGTCCACTCGAGGAGGAGCCACAGATATTCGAGTTCCAGCTCGACTTGCCAGGCTACGAGCGCGCTCCCAGCGATCCCGTCCAACCGCAGCCTGCTGCCCCAAACAAGCTCGACGGCAATCTCGACGACACCGGTAGCTGGCCGGATTGTAATGAAC
>JBBPNY010000544.1:0-15893 GCA_038091165.1 Rubroboletus pulcherrimus
CACGGTCTGAGATGCGAGGATGATTCTATGGGTACCATTGACGATGGTACTCTGGACAGAAGGGACAGGTGTTTGAGTGACCATTTCCATGACAGCCAACAGTAATAATACCGACTCGCACAGTGAGTCACTGCCGCAATGTTCGTCCGCTGAAGAGCTCAAGCTGTTTCATAGACTCCGGTTTCCGTCATCTTTGTCTTCTACTTCGCCTCGCATTTGCCATCGTCCTGGCAATACAAACGGTCTCTTCTAGCTTCTCTTCCAGATACCCATTGGTGGTCGCATAGCCTAACTGATGCGCCATCTCTTCCGTCCATATCAAGTGTGACATCTGGTTCCGATCACGTCGTTTCTCGTCGCAATTTTCCCTCTTTTCCCTCTACAATTCACCACTTCAATCCATCTATTCTCTTCCTAATAAATCGTCGGGTCATGTTCATCCTGATACCCCCACTAGACTGTTCCCCTCTGACGTCCGTAGCGAATCCCTATTCACCCCCTGCTGGTCAAGCATACAAAGAGTCTCCAGGCTTATTCTCTTGGACCAAAGGACGCACAAAATCCAAGCCGCGGGCCTCAACGTCAACCCTCTTCGACGTCATTGTCTATACCTTCGACCGGTCACTCCGTCGATGACTCATCGTCGTTCAATCTCAGGTCCTTTTGCCACGTTTACGTAGACTCTCCCGCCACTTCCCCAGCAAAATCCCCTCGGTCTTTGTCAAATTCACTCCCTCCGCTCCGCCCACGAACAAGGCGATAGCGTCGATCCGATTCTTCCCAATGGATATGTGTTGCAGCATTCAGGGAAGCACAAGCTTGCAGTCGTGCAAGAATTCCCCGATTCCTTCATTCCGCATCACATTTGCTGCGGATACTGTCCACGTAGATGGCAGTGGCAGGAAACACGTATGGACTGCTTCTATCGTCTCAAGCACCGACCGCCCACAGTCGAAGAAGAACAATGCCGCGGCACCGATGCCAAGCCTTCGCTCCGATTCTTCCGCTCTGGACATATCCTTGGATTCCGAGTCTGAAGATGATGAAGAGGTTGATAACGATGGCGAACCCGTCTTGAAACCTGGTCGTAGACAGACAATAACATGCCGCGTCAACGGGAGTCGTGCACGTTTCGGTGCCGGGTAGTTCTGTACCTTCCTGGCTGGTGGCTCACCACTGCTAACGTCTATCTTGCGGCATGAGGACTCTGTCAAAATTCTGATACGAAGCGCAGAGGAACAAAACGTTGTTGAGGACCAACCGTTTTCTACTCCCGCAGCGCTCACGTTCTCTTCCTCGACTTCTCCCTTTGCACTACCACGCCAGTCAACAACCCCGCATCCACAGTACACGATCGCAGATCCAGGAGTGACGTGCCTGCTCTCCTGAAGTCCAAAGGACCCGACAACTATGAGGATCATACGAATGTCATTCAGTTAGTTGGCGCTCTGGATAAAGAACCGGCCCAACCCTCGACCCCCACGCCAGGTGTCAAGTCAACCTCTGACTGCATTGTACCTATCCCATCCGGGAATGTGAAGATCCCACATCATTTACCGTACTCTCCCGACGTCCCGAAAGGCCAAGTCAGCGTCGCTTTAACCGGCTTTGGAAACCCACATCAATGTCGCCCCTCCTACGCTTTTTCCTCAGTCCGAAACAGGCGCTCGATGACATGCGCCGACGACGATTGACCCCCTGCTGAGCATGACAAGTCAATCGCGGTGTCTGTTTCTTCCGCGCGCGGTCGTTGATGTCGTGGAGTTCCTCTCGCACCCACTTGTGGTTCTTATCCATTCGATACCCGGCTCCCCTTCGGTTAAGGAAGACCACGAACACGCTCGCCCTCGCTTTACCTCAGGTACCTCCATTGTCAACGCCTCCGAGAGTCGTCCGCAGCCTCCACCCACTATGCTTGCATCTGCCATGTCCTCCTCGACGTCGAGCAGCCGACCGTCAGCGACGGCGACACGACACCGATTGCATTCTTCGTCTCGTCAGGATTCTTTGTATTCTCGTCGGCCTGGCCCCTTGCTCTTTCCATTCTCTTATTTTTCACTTTTTCTTTCAGCTTCCGCCCATGACGCTGGCGCGTTTTTAGCATCGTTTTTGGACTCACTGTCGTTCGCTAGCCTTGATCATCATAGGCGCGATGATGAGCCCGCTTCAGCCGTCACCGCCATCTACCCAGCATGAGAAACGAGCGGTGTCGAGACTGAGCATCCCTCGAGCCAGCGTTTGGCAGATATACATGACATGTACTCTTCCCCTGCCAGTGAGACATGTGTAGGGCCAAATTGGCTCTGATACAGCAACCCCTCGTATGCTTGGATGATATGTAAATATATGCTCTCGTTCTCGTACACGAAATCGAACATCAAGATGTTCGACATCCTTGCCAAAGTTGGGTCACATGGCATCCTACTAGACACCCTCATCATCTTAGTAGGCATTCTGTAGGCTTCCAACAGTTCTATTCAATCGTACACTGTCCTGCAGCCCCAACCTCTGTGTGTATATAGACTATCAACGACCATCGAGTGAATATCCTGGCGAGCTCAATGACGGACAGGCTTATCAGGATACATACGAATGCTATAAGGTGACACTAACTCAAAGAACTGCATGGTCGATGTCCACATACTCCCAACTCAGCATAGTAGCTACGCCAATCACATTAAAACCACCTGGATCAATGCGTCTCATCGTGTGTACCTGAACGAAAACACAGCATCCAGGTGGGAAGCGTGCACGAGACGGTAGATTTGCCTGTTTCTTGGTGATGCTGAATGACTGTAAGTATAACAATGTGGGTCAGAGGAACGCAACGCGCACCGTTATGTGGACCGTCCTGGCAGAGGGTTGAGACGGATCGTTTGATTGTTGTGCCTAATAGGACGTGGGGTGTCATGGCGAGGTCTACTTCACCAGGAAAAAGGACACACCGGGTCCGTTGTCCTCGCATCTGCGGTATGTTGTCCGCTACCAGATGCATCGTTCGGAGTTGTCCTGGCGGGCTGTAACGTGTGATGAGTCAGTGCATATAAATCCGAGGAACAACGGACCCTCCGCTTTCTACGAATTCCTGTAGCCGTTCGCTAAGATGGTATGTTAGACACACCGCCATCCGATCATCTATCGAGGAAAAGCACTCACTGCTTTACGTTCAGCTGGAGCCATCCAGGAAGGCCCCTTGTTTGTGGTATCCAGTCTCGTCGGGGAGTGGGACGGAGATCGATCATCGGTAGGCTGATGCGGCTTTCCAGAAAGTCGATCGGGCTCGTGCGAAGCCGACTGCTTGTTACCCCTTCTCTGTCGCCATTTTTTGAATATCGAGTGGCCCTGAGGTGACCCGCCAGTATCAAGGTTTTTCCCCGGACGCGCCTCCGGAGGGGCTTCTGACACCTGTGATATTCCATGGGGTGAATCTAATGGCGGTATCTTGTCCTCCCGGAGATCGGCAGAGGCGGCCGGGGATGGTGGCTCCGGCAGGGTCAACACAGAAGCAAGAAGAAAAAAAAGTAACCACCAACCTCGTCAAAGTCGAATTGAGGAGCTGGGGTGCTCGACGGCACCTCGGCCTATGCCATCGTGAAAACTCGCTTCGAGGTTGAAATGAACGAACCGGTACCTCAAGGAGATTACCACCACTGTCTTCGCTATGTCCCTCGGACTTGAGTGAACTGGACTTCTTAAGATCTTCCTGTTGTACGTACGGAATGGAGTTAGCGCAGCTCTTTCGGTAATGGCACAACGAACACCTACTGGATTGGAATCAGGTGGTTTGTTGTCATCTTGTTGTCCGTCCTCGTGAGTAGATACCTAATGTGGTTTGTCAATGTGGGAGACACATGCTGGGACTAATGAAGGCAGAAATACTTACATGGAAAGGACCATACAGCTCTGGCAGAATCTTGCCGAGATCACGAATGACAATTTTCCCGTCCTCTCGTCCGGTTGCTATACAGCTACTGTCTGTGGAGATCGCAATCGACCGTAACTTTATACTGTCCTCAATGACAGAGTCGATCAGACTCAGTGTGGATGTGTCCAGGAACAAGAGTGAATGCGACGTGAGGGTAGCAATAAACTTTCCGTTGGCGGCTAGCGCGATAGAGTGAACTGAGTCAATGTCGACGCCGTCATGAAGTATAGGTGATTCAGCAAGCGGGGACCCGGTAGAGACATCGAATGTCCTGATTTTCCTGTTGCCGCCAGATGTGGAGAAAATTTCTTGTCCATTGTTTGACCATGCAAGCGGAGTGGCCACAACCTGGAGTTGGACGGGTATCTTAGTCTCGATTGTGATAAGCTTGTCGCCGTTGTGACTGTTGAAAATGCGAATTGAGCTGCCACCTATGCATGCAGTGACGATCTTGTTGCCATCTGGGGAGAATTTGACTCCACTGACTCCATAAGCGTCATGTTCGAGCGGGCCAACGAGTCTCTCCCCGCTTGAGATGCTCCAAATGTTCACTTTCTTGCCATAAGTCCCAGTGGCAAACCTCATCGAATCAGGGGAGACATCGACTGCACGCACGGATTTTCCGCCCTCCACGTCGATGACCTTTTTATGCATCTCACCGTCCCACACGTTTGCCCCCTGGTCGGTCCCGAACACTATCCACTTCTGATCCCTTGACACAGAAATGGCATTCCACTCCGTTCCTATTTGCTTCCCCACCTCTTCACCGTCTTCAAGTTGCCATCGTCGGACCCCATTCTGACCCCCGCCTAAAACATGTGTTCCGTCGGGGTGGAAAGTGACTGCGTATACTTTGCCAGGGCGGCCGGTGTCAAGTACTATCATTTGGTCTTATTGAATGGTCAGCCTTGCTCGATCACCCCTCGGAACTGGTACGCACCAGTATTCATCGACGACATCCTCGCCAATAGTACACAATTGTCGGTATTGAAACGTCAAGGAACAAGGTGTTTCGGTTTACTCGTCGTGCGCAAAGTTACTTCATAAATGCGTTTCCTTATTCTCAATATGGTCGTTTACACAGCTACCTCGTGTCTCTGGCGCTTATTCTTACTCGGATCCCAGCAGAGTGACCTCGTCGCGACGACTAGGTAAGCATTCAACATCAGCGAAGCCTTCTGTCTTTGCCAAACGCAGTCTGCGATGGCCCGTCATGTTTAGGCTGCGGCATTCAGTTCACGACAAGTGTACAATCTGCATTAGACCAACTCGCGACATACCGCGCACAAAATACAGCACGTTCTCGAAAAGGATGCGCTCAAACCTCAGACGAATGTTCTCCGTATCATGGGAGACGAATGTACGTCTGCGCGCCCACTCAAACCACGTCACATTCACACGTATGAGCAGCCTGGGCGATCTCGCGCTTCCTACGTGTCTCTCCAGAGCTCGAATAGTTGCGTTCACACACAGCCTCGTTGACGCTACCAATGCCCTCGGACGTTCAGCGACAATTTCCCTGTCTACCCATGGGCAGACGGTCTCATAGACATCTGCATGCAAGCGGCTGAATCATCAAATATTGTTCTCGAGTGCTATGCTGAGGTGTTGAGAATGGATCCTACAAACGCGGTATGGCGCGTCAGTGCAATGGATCGCACGACATTGTCCAATGTGTTCTACTGCCATCCAAGGTAGGGCGGAAGTGCCGCGTTTCGATATTTCGATGAGCAAGCAGGGTCAACAACCCCGTTCACAAACTGTCGCGTACGACGTCCCAGGTTCGCTCGGGCTGGCGGACATTTATCCATCATGTAGCCAATATGCTCCCATCCCTCTGACGTTCACGGGTCCACTGATACTGACGAGCCGGCCAGATACGAATATTCCCTGTGATCACTCATGCCCGACCTCTTGTTCGCACCACATAATTAACTCTACATCCTATAAGCAGCAGAAACCGCCTATGCATCCGGTGAGCTCCCGATCAAGCTTAGTGACCAGGTTAGACTTACAAGATGCTGGATCTAGACTTGACCTTCTGGACTGGACTGGTTCATGTATGCGGGCAGCACGGCCTGAGGTGTGAGGATGATTCTATGGATACCATCAACAATGATACTCTGGACAGAAGGGACAGGTGTTTTAGTGACCATTTCCATGACAGCCAACAGTAATAATACTGACTCGCACAGTGAGTCACTGCCGCAATGTTCGTCCCCCGAAGCCTGAAGAGCTCAAGCTGTTTCATAGACTCGATTTCTGTCATCTTTGTCTTCTACTTCGCCTCGCATTTCCCATTGTCCTGGCAATACGAACGGTCTCTTCTAGCTTCTCTTCCAGATATCTATCGGTGGTCGCATAACCTAACTCCCTGCTAGTCAAGCATACAAAGAGTCTCCAGGTTTATTCTCTTGGACCCAAGGACGCACAAAATCCAAGCCGCGGGCTTCAACGTCAACCCTCTTCGACGTCATTGTCTATACCTTCGACCGGTCACTCCGTCGACGACTCATCGTGGTTCAATCTCAGGTCCTTTTGCCACGTTTACGTAGACTCTCCCGCCACTTCCCCAGCAAAATCCCCTCGGTCTTTGTCAAATTCACTCCCTCCACTCCCCCCACGAACAAGGCGATAGCGTCGATCTGATTCTTCCCAATGGATATGTGTTGCAGCATTCAGGGAAGCACAAGCTTGCAGTCGTGCAAGAATTCCCCGATTCCCTCATTCCGCATCACATTTGCTGCGGATACCGTCCGCGTAGATGGCAGTGGCAGAAAACACGTATCGGCTGGTTCTATCGTCTGAAGCACCGACCGCCCACAGTTGAAGAACACTAGTACCGCTGCGATGCCCGGCCTCCGGTCCGATTCTTCCGCTCCATATCCTTGGATGATTCCGAGTCTGAAGATGATGAAGAGGTTGATAATGATGGCGAACCCATCTTGAAACCTGGTCGTAGACAGACAATAACATGCCGCGTCGACGGGAGTCGTGCACGTTTCGGTGCCGGGTAGTCCTGTATCTTCCTGGCTGGTGGCCCACCATTGGTAACGTCGATCTTGCGGCATGAGGACTCTGTCAAAACTCTGATACGAAGCGCAAGGAACAAAACGTTGCCGAGGACCAACCGTTTTCTGCTCTCGCGGCGCTCACGTTCTCTTCCTCGGCTCCTCCCTTTGCACTACCACGCCAGTCAACAACCCCGCATCTACAGTACACGATCGCAGATCCAGGAGTGACGTGTCCGCTCTCCTGAAATGCAAGGGACCCGACGACTATGAGGATCATACAAATGTCATTCAGTTAGTCGGTGCTCTGGATAAAGAACCGGTCCAACCCTCGACCCCCAAGCCATGTGCAAGTTAACCTCTGACTGCATCGTACCTATCCCATCCGGGAACGTTAACGTGAACATCCCACATCATTTACCGTACTCTCCCGACGTCCCGAAAGGCAAAGTCAGCGTCGCTTTAACCGGCTTTGGAAACCCACATTAATGTCGCCCCTCCCACGCTTTTCCCTTCGTCCGAAATAGGCGCGTGACAACTTGTGCCGACGACGGTTAACCTTCCTGCGCAGTGTCCGTTTCTTCCGCTGCGCGGTCGTCGACATCGCGGAGTCCTCGCATTCCATCTGTGTCTCATATCCATTCGATACCGATTCCCGATTCCCGATTCCCATTTGGTCAAGGAGGACTACAAACCCAGTCGCCCCAACTTTACCACACGTACTTCCGCGGTCAACGCCTCCGAGGGTCACTCGCAGCTTCCACCTACCTGCGCCGCTTGTATTTGCCATGTCTTCGAGTAAAATGTTATCACACGGATTTCAGCCGACCGTCAGCGATAGCGACTTACGAGTGGGGCTGAGCTTCGTCGAGAATGACGAAATCTCGTCATCATGGCAAACGAATGTTAGGCGTTGTGAATGTATTTCCTGCACCCCTAACCATTAAGATCCCGGACTCTGACTCGGTGGGACGAGCCCGAGGGTCTCCGAACTTTTTGTTGCCAGTGGCCCGTTGAAATGTAGACTTTAAGATTCCCTCCCCAGCACAAGAACAGGACAGACAAAACCCTCCTCCATTGGGAGTCGAGGATTTCAAATAGATACAGAGACCCAAGTACTAATAAATTATATATTTGACATCGTCCATTCTGAAGGGTGATTTCCAAAGTCACGAGGCACCTATTGAACCGAACCATATCCCTGCGGACAGTTCTCCAGAGCAATGCTGGCAGATCCACTGCGGATGTAACAGATTCTGGCAGCCACACAGTCTCCGGTGCACGGAGGAGTAAGAATGGAGCTCTTGCCCTGATAGGTGTTGAAGATCTGGTTTACTTGTCAGGAACAGGGTGCAGTCCCAATTTTCAACAAGGTGTCCACATACCTCGACCAAGGTGGAGTTGATAGCCATCTCTGCAACGATGAGAGTCAGCTGCAGGTCAGACTGCTGTCCGAAGAACTCACGCTCAGTCACCAGCTGCCACCAAGTTGCGTTCAGCGGGTCATTGTCGCTCCAGGGGATATTTGCACCGTAGGTTTCCCTGGTACTATACTCAAACTCGAATGTGGGTCCATATTGAATCTGGGGGTCTAGAGCACTGAAGGTGTCGACAGCGGTTTTATATCTGTCGAAACAACGTTATGGCTGCTTCTGTGACC
Organism: Rubroboletus pulcherrimus; assembly: GCA_038091165.1. NCBI lineage: Eukaryota > Fungi > Basidiomycota > Agaricomycetes > Boletales > Boletaceae > Rubroboletus > Rubroboletus pulcherrimus. The sequence goes on from JBBPNY010000544.1 coordinate 8,597, forward strand.
ACGAGAAGCGACAGAACTCACGTGTAAGCGTCAACAACTTCAAAGGTCTACGAATAATCCGGGATTAGTATCTATTGCTCCAGGTACATGATGGACATACAACAGAGTCGACCTCGTAAACGCGGAAAGCGGTGTTCAAGTTTCTCAGAGGAGTCACTGCAGGCCCAGTCTAAGAAGGGTTAGCAGGATTGGAACGAGGAGGTGAAGGGGAACATGCCCAGGATAACGTTTGAGCAGTGTCGGTATTCATTACTGTGGCGTTGTTGGTATAATAGATCTGTGTCCAGTTCTCAAAGATGAAATGGACGCATGTTCCAAAGGACTTACGGACACTTGATCCTCATGAGTATGACCCCAGAAGATATCTGCAGGAGGGTTAGCTAGCTGCTTAAGCGGGAGATTGTCATACTGACTCGCGATGACGTGAGGAGAGAAGCGATCGACACTGTAAATCTCGTTAAGAAAGCGACGAGGATACAATCAGCAAGAACATTCACATTTGATAGACTGTTAAATGGAGAGTTTCAGCCGAGACCGGGACCTTGGCAGGTACACGTACATAGATTTGATGGGTTCATTAGCGAATCGGTACCGTCCCAACCGCTGACTACATGGCCGATAATCCAAACTGTTCCCCCGTCAGTAAGGACGGTATCCTGGCTGACCGTTTATGTACCTCGATCGCCCGCATCCTCGGCATCTTGTAATTCGTCAGTCAGGAACCTCATCATGCCGGAGGTATCTGGGTGCGAAGCGTTGATATAATTGAAGTAGTTCGATCTATGGATGGCTCAGAACACGATAGATAGGAAGGTAAAGCCACTAACCGATACCCTAGAAAGAAGGAAACATGCTGTTAATATCGGCAGCACGGAGTCCACTCGTAAAGACGAACATAAGTTTGTATTCAAACTGATGATCCTCAGTCCGTCTGTTCGTTTTACCATGTATGCCGCGTAGTGTGCACGTGAGTACTCGACTGAATCTTCCGGCAACCAGCCTTCGTAATTCCAAAGTGCAGTGACATGATCATACAGCCTGGATGGGTGTCATCATGGTAAGAGACTCTTATGACGTGGAATCTACATACCACCCATACTGCTGACCCAACTCGCCACCAAGAGAATAGGACGCCGCTATATCAGATGGATAGCTGTCGTGATTACCTAGCGTCGCATATACTGGACCTGGCCCAAGCATGCGTTTGAGGAGATCGAACAATACAACCTGGAGACGTCTCAGAACAGGGAATGACATCTTTTGCCACGTTACCTCTGAATACTCGATATATGCCCTTTGATACGTGCTTAATAATGCATCTGAGGGCTACTGCCTGACTCACCTCGACTGTTGGCTGTTGGGATCATGGGCCAGCAAATCCCCGGTATAGAGCGTGAAGTCAATTCCAGCGGTCTCTGTTCCAGCCAAGGGAGGGATAGCCTCGAGAGTGGCAGCGATCAATGAATATGGGGAGTCGCTACAAAGCTCCGAGATGTAGTTCAGCGCATACAAGAGATAGTAAAGCACACACCACAAGAAATATCCAAATCGAGGTGCTGGTAGCAATGGCGTCTGTGGGCTTTCCTGGTTATAAGCATTTTCACGGCAACAGAGTCCGCTGGTACAGTTTGCCTCCGCCCCATTAGCAAAACCTGCAAGTCTATAAGCCCGAGAGGACAAGAGATGACAACCAAAAAGAGGGAAAAACACTGACGAGGGTCGATATGGAGATCAGACACGTGCACCACTTTCAAACGCTCGCCACTGGGTTGCTTCGGAACAGGAAGGGGATTTGGCTTCGGCTTGGCAAACCACCCTGTGATGTCCAAAGGTAAGGTGTCCGGGTAGGAGCAAAGTCCAAGGAATTGGGCACAGATAAGCTGGAGAGTAATATAGATCTGAAATCATGGATTTCTTTAACGAGACACTCACCTGTCCGTCATAACCCCCAACATCGGCAAATGACGCGACCTGCGTGAAAACCGGCCCCAGAGTAAGAGGGCCATAGCTCGCTTCACAGGTCGACGAGTAATTGAAGTATTCGCAGAGGGCGACAGTGAAGTTTGGTCCTTGGTGAGGTGCACTTAGCGCAAGAAACTTTGCGATCTCCAGTGATGCCTGGCAGCGCGCGCATTGATCCGTGCCGAAAATTGGGTTGACCGAGATTGACTTGACCTGTGCGATCGCTTGTTCCAAAATTTTCGAAGAACTGGCCACGGGAGGGAGTAGGTGAGGATCCGACGTGTCATTCTAGCTTGCAGATCAGATGTGACTGTTTTGGGAGTCGCTGGGGCCTTACCTGGGGAATGATGTTGGGGTCAGTGAGTGAGAACGGGAACACTTCATGCTAAGGATGGCAAAAGATCAACACCTTCCACACAACTCTGACGGATGACGCTTACTGTGACTGGGTCCGAGATGACTGGCTGAGGCTGCTCTGAGGTTGCTGTAGGGTTGTTGTAGTACGTGGAGTACAAGGAGGTGGGGAAAGCCCCAGGCACGGTATACGCGGACTGAGGCTGCTCGCTCACGAGCGCACTGGCGGATGCGAGCACCACAGCAAGGAACCACGCTGCGCGCCCGACCGACATCTTGCCGCAAAACCAGAGAGCACCGCGACGTTCGCATCATCAAGGCCCTTTTATACAGTGAGTGCCCGCAAGCCAAGCAAATAACGTTACGCACTATCCATCAATTTTCCACGAAAGCCTGTTACACTTCCCGCTTCAGCTCACGAACGTGCATCACATCAATCCCTGCTGAACGGGCGCGCAACATTACACCTAGTGATGTTAATTGTGATGGCTGGCTTGGCCAGGGCCTGCCACCAATTAATTGACACTGCAGCTTGGATAGCTATTGCAAAATTTCCCGTGGTTTAGTACAGCATCGTCCTGCTACATCCCTGCCCAATCTTGCAACACTAGTAAGTGGACACACGGGCTGATCGACGCGACGACAGCGTTGCTCTCACGACTTCCTCAAGGCAAAGTACCCCCGAGACATGGGCGTCGTTTTCACCATATTCGGAAACCCAGTTCAATGTCATTCCCTCAGTTTGAAACAGGCACTTGACAACGTCCACCGACGATGCTAATCCCGCTGTTGAGAATGACAAGTCAGACGCACTGTCTGTTTTTGCGGGGTCATCGACATCACAGAGTTCCTCTTGCATTCCATTTGTACTTCTTTATCCATCCAATACCACCATCTCCTTCGGTCAAGGAAGACTACAAGCCTGGTTTGCTCTGCCTTATGTACCTCTGCAGCCAGCGTCTTCGAGGGTCGCTCACAGCCTACGCTCGTACCTGCCATGTCCGCCTCGACGTCAAGTAAAACACTATTGCACAGACTCCAGCCATTATTGTTACCTTTGCAAGCGATAGTTCCATCCGAGGACAGAGTCCTGTGGAGAGCTCTACCGATGGCAGTGATGTGGCACTACATTAACGGCTGGGGACATGCCAAGAAGCCGAGCGTGACCGTTGAGGATCCGCAGCCCACTCATGGCTGGGAGCAGGCAATGACAGATCTCATAGATGAGCAGAGAACGCGAAAACGGAGATGCAGCGAGGCCAAGGCTGCGGTGGAGGTTGGTTTGCGTTCTTGTCTGGTCTTATTGTTAAAATCAAGGGAATATGTTAGCCTGGCAAGATCGCCAATGGCCGTGGGCCGCTGGTGCGCGGTTCTGAGGAGCACGTGGGGTCCCATGGTCAGAATCCAGCGATCAAAGTGACGATGGAGAACGGTGTCCACGGGATGATGCAACCTGGATGCGCAGCTTGGCAGCAGCCAATGGCCAATGGCATGACCCCCGATGGTTCCACCTCAGTTCAGCAATCATCCTGCATACCCCATTGCACCAGTTACAGTGCATACTTTATGGATAGACATCGAGAGACCGAGGAATGAAAACCATTCATTTAACACGCACCTCTGCTGCAGCTGGACAGTGATATCGAACAACTGACAGACTGTTTCTCGATGTACTCGCCTCGAACATGAAACGGGCCGGAAGTATCTAGCAGCGTTGTGAGGCGTCTTCCTGTATTTGGGCAAAGCCTTGTAAAAATAACACAACCAAATAACTTACTCCTCCTCTGAGCTCGACGATGCCATACAGCGATGCACACGCGACCGAGACTGCTCACGATCCCAAGAACGAGAATCTTCCCCCCCAGACTCCAAGGATCTAACTACTTTCTCAAAAATACCGAATTCAGAGCATGGCTCAAGGTCGGATTTGATGAACTCTCGAGCGAGAGAACGCGGAAGTGCGCATCCGCCATCCACCTGTTCCACCACAGTGTCGTTGACACGTGGTAATGACGCCCCCCGTCGCAAGTTTTCACAGCTACTTTCGCAGGTTTATTCGGGCGTGGAACAAAGGGAGACTCTCCAGTGCGTTTTGACCAGCTCACCCCCTTTCGCGCACGTCATGTTCATGTTCCTTGACGTGTTACATCACAACGGAGGGGTTATATCAGGACGCAGCAGCGATGGCTGGCTCTGCTGCCAACCAAACTGGTCTCTTGCCGAAAAGGGCTCGAGTGCGGATGTCAACACACTGCGTGCATGCCAGGAGGTCGATTCGGTGACGTATCCCTTCAGGACCGCTAGCAGCGGCAGTCGTATCATTGGACCAGCCCTCCCATCCACGTCGGACCTCGTCCTCGCGAGAGTGGCCGCATCGGAATACCAAGCTTAGGAACGCGACCTCAAACGGAAACGAGACCGTGTAGAGGCGAGCATCACCCCTCGTGGGCTGCCGGTTGACATGATCAGAGGACCGCTAGCGGTGACAGTCGCGTCATCGGACCTGCCATCCCATCTACGTCGGACCTCGTCCTCGCGAGAGAAGCCATATCCGAACACCAAGCCTCCGAACGCGACCTCAAACGGAAACGGGATCGTGTAGAAGGGAAGGAACGTTTGGAAGATGTAGTGCACATCTTACTAGACACGTCCTCGTCTTAGTATGCATTCTTTAGGCTTGCAACATTTCTAATCAATCGGGCACTGTCCTGCAGCCCCAACCTCCGTGTGTATAGACTATCAATGACCGTCGAGTGAATATCCTGGCAAGCTCGATCACGAACAGGCTTATCAGGATTGATACAAATACCACGAGGTGGCACGAACTCAAAGAACTGCGGTCAACGTCCGCATGTTCCCGGTTCGGCATGGTATGTACATGAATCGCATGGAATCACCTGGATCACTGCGTCTCATCGTGTGTACCAGAACGAAAACACAGCAACCATGTGGGAAACGTGATTGAAAGGGTAGAATTGCCTGTCTCTTGTTGATGCTGATCGACTGTAAGCCTAACGATGTATGGTAGAGCAATGTAACGCGCACCGTTAGATGGACCCCCCCGTCTGAGGGCTGAGATGGATCGTTTGTGTGTTGTGTCTAATAAGACATGAGCTGTCGTGATGAAGTCCACCATCCCCAGAAAGAGACACACCGGGTCGGCTGTCCTTGCATCCGCAGTATGTTGTCTGCCTCCGGAAGTACCTTCGTTCGGATCCTTGGGAACAGCAGGCCTGGCACGCGATTTATCCTGTAACGCGTGATGAGTGCCAGCATACAAATCCGAGGAACAACGAACCCTCCGCTTTCTGCGAATTCCTGTAGCCGTTCGCTAAGATGATATGTTAGACACACCCCATCCGATTGTCTATCGAGGAAAAGCACTCACCGCTTTACGTTCAGCTGGAGCCATCCAGGAAGGCCCCTTGTTTGTGGTATCCAATCTCGTCGGGGAGTGGGACGGAGATCGATCATCGGCAGGCTGATGCGACGTTCCAGAAAGTGGATCGGGCTCGTGCGAAGCCAGCTGCTTGTCACCTTTTCTCTGTCGCCACTTTCTAAATATTGAATGGCCCAGGGGTGACTTAGCAGTATGAAAGTTTTCCCGTGCACGTGCCTCCGGGGCATCCGATGAGTGTGATATGCCGTGGGATGAGTCCAGCGGCGGTATCCCATCCTCCCGGGGATCAGCAGAAGCGGCCGGGGACGGTGGCTCCAGCAGGGTCAGCACGGAAGCAAGAAAAAAACGAGTGGTCACCAACCTCGTCAAAGTCGAATTGAGGGGCTGGGGTGCTCGACGGCACCTCGACCTATGCCATCGTGAGAACTCGCGTCGAGGGTGAAACGAACGAACTGGTACCTCAAGGAGATCACCATCGCTGTCTTCGCTGTGTCCCTCGGACTTGAGTGGACTGGATTTCCCGGGATCCTCCTGTTGTAAGCACGCGACGGAGTCAGCGCAGCTCTTTCGGTGACGGAATGACAAACTCCTACCGGGTTTGAGTCGGGTGGTTTGTCGTCATGGCCACCCGAGCTTGGAGTCTCTTCGTCTTCATGTCCTTCACGAGTGGATGCCTAATGTGGTTTGTCAATGTGGGAGACAGAATGGGGCTTATCCGCCATGCTGGGACCATGAAGGCACAAATACTTACATGAAAGGGACCATACAGCTCCGGCAGAATCTTGCTGAGATCACGAATAACAATTTTGCCGTCATCGCGTCCTGTCGCAAGATAGCTACTGTCCGTGGAGATTGCAATCGACTTTACGTCTCCACTCTCCTCGATGACAGTATCAATCCGAGTCAGTGTTGATGCGTCCAGGAATGAGGTTGAATACTCTGTGCGGGTAGCGATGAATTTTTCGTTCGCAGCCGGGGCGATAGAGCAAATGGCCTCATTGAGAATCGGTGACTTTGCAAGCAGGGACCCGGTAGAGACATCGAATGACCTGATTGTGTTGTTGCTGGATGTGGCTAAAATTTGCTGGCCGTCGTTTGACCATGCAAGCGGAGTGACCAGGGTCCGTTCAGGTAAGGTAGTCTTGATGGCGATGAGCTCGTCGCCGTTGTGACTGTCGAAGATACGGATGCTTGAGCCACCAAAGCAGGCAGTGGCGATGTGCTCGCCGTTTGGAGAGAACCTGATTCCGGTCACATCACTCTCATGTTCGATCGGGCCAACGAGTCTCTCCCCGCTTGAGATGCTCCAAATACTTGCCCCGCAGCGACCCAAATTTCTGGCAGTCCCGGTGGCAAACCTGGTCGAATCAGGGGAGACGTCGACTCCGTCTACCCTGTTTGTATGCTCCACGCTGATGACCTTTTCTCGCATCTCTCCATCCCACACGCTTGCCCCCTTGTCGGTTCCGCACACTATCCATTTGTTATCCCTCGACACGGAAATGGCGTTCCACTCCGTTCCCGTTTGCTCCGCCACCTCTTGACCATCTGCGAGTCGCCATCGTCGAATCCCATCCTGAC
>JBBPNY010000545.1:0-15892 GCA_038091165.1 Rubroboletus pulcherrimus
AGCTTTCGTTCAACGATCGCCCGACAGATATGTCGAGGGACCGGATGGCATAGCCCATGGGCTTCCGGCGGACTGCGGATGCTATGAGCGCAGCATGGAACGATGGAATCGTGTGCGATCGCAACTTGGTGGTCTTGTGGAAGAGTAGCGATTGCGCTGGTACGGACCATGAAGTGCATACGAGCGAGCAGTTGATGAGGAAGGTGTAATCGGGGCTTCCGGCAGGAGTGTAGTAGGCATGCTCAAGGATAACAAAGACGATTTCTGGCGGGAGATGTGACATGCGTAGTACCAGATTTTGATCAACCTGACCCCAGCCAGTAATGTTCTATCAGGATGTTAGTTCAACGTCAGTGGTGCTACAAAGGAAAGCGATTCTGGCACGAGGCCGGCGAGCCCGTGGCCAAGAGAGAGAGAGACTGCATAGGGACACTTACTAATCACTGAAACCAACTCGGCTGCAACTAATTCGGACTGCTTGACCAATGACGACTGCAGTATGAAACTCGGGGACGGACAACGGTGGGTCAACTGATCCCTCGAACGACGACTCGTCGGTTGATGAGAACCTGCCAAGCGAGATCGCCTGTACCTAGGCTTCTCAGGCTACCGCTAGCAGTCATTCTAAAAATGTTGGGAGACACCCCCCAAGCTCCGATATGAAGAACTCGCGAAGATGGGCTGACAAAATCATGTCCGTGTTCAGCCAAATTCTGATGGCCTTCCGCATCCGCCTTTTGTAAGTTTGGTAACGTATCCATAGATCCACCGATTCCCTCTTCGTTGCTGTGTAGACCTCGACCATTTCTCATCACCTTTTAGGAAGCTATGAAACAGTTTAACAATTCTGTTCGGTCGCCTTGCCCGATATAAATCCGCCGCGGCGAGTCAGCGCTCGCCCCACAATTCTTCGAGTCGTTCACTTTTGACACGATGGCTCCTCTGGAAGGGCCTGTTGGTGTCGGCGCCTTGGTCGATGCCGTTCTATTAGGCTGTCTTTTCGTGCAGTCGTGTGTGTACTACGAGAACTCCGGACGCGACACCTGGTGGTTGAAAGTCCTGGTGAGTCGTCTCGTGTGACTGACTGCTGGGGCGCAAAGAGCTGATGGGAGATTCACAAGGTATCACTGATCTTGTCAGTAAAAATCGACTCCCATTTCGAGTGATGAGTTCCTGACTACACCATACTAGTTTTGTTTTACTCTCGCACCTTGGTTGTATGGCTACTTGGCTTTGGGCGCAAGTGAACACTGGGGAAGCATCCGTACCCGGTTACGCCACCAGCCTTTTCGGTGTTTCTGGTGTCCTCGGTGCTACGATCTTGTTTCTCGAGCGAGTGAGTCATCATCTTCTCCGCCTCTCCTCTCTCGCGTTAACCGCAGACCCGCCAGTGTTTCTTTGCCCATCGTATCCTGAAAGCGTCTAAAAACCACCTGTTGGCATTTGTATTCTTCATTTTCTGTATTTTCTCTTTCACGGCTGCCTTGGGGACAGCGAGTGTATTTTTTGTTAACGCCACTGCCGATTTGACGAGTCAACTCAGCAGTAGTTGGACATTCCCTTTTGCGATCGTCTCTGGGCTAGTTTGTGATCTGGCGATCAGCATCACGACTGGGTTGTATCTCAGATCTCAGACACCGACGCAAGGAGCGGAGTGCGCAGTTTTCCTCATGTGACATGCATAGATTGATTGTTTGCGCAGTGCCTTGGGACGCGTCGCCTGGCTGCTCCTCCTGGTAGCTGGTCAGTTCTTCCCTATCATGAGCGCTTTGACCCTAAACTAACTCGTCGCAGAAACAAGCTCCGTGACGAGGTATGTTACATATATCATCGACGTGCAGGTTTAGAACGAGTTGCTTCCTCTCAACAGCCTCGTTGACGTTGCCGCAGTTCTCGTCGTGAGTGTTCATTCCCTCTCTCTGAGAATGCCTCTCTTAACCCTGTCGCAGTATTGGTTGACAAAAACGAACCGTAAGTTTATCGATCTGTCCATGTGCAAGCTGACATCGGACCCCGTGCCCAGTTGCATGGGTTGGTCTACTCGTATCAATGCCTGGAGGTGAGTATCCCGTTCAATTGCTGGGTAACGGTAGGTACTGACCAATTGATGTCATATGAAATCCAGTATTCGCCAACACCCTTCTTGCTGCGTCAGTTGGTCTTCCAGTGTCACGTAACCGCATGATTGATCCCCCGCCGTAATCTGCACCACAGTCTGAATGCTCGCGGGCGACTGTGTGCTGACATCAAGCATCAACGTACAGTCAAAATCGGCGACAAGCTCATCGAGGAGCGGGCCAAGAGAGTGCGTGCCTTGCTTGTGCCACCTTAGGTTTACATCACTCATCCATTCTGCCAGCCGCCGATCATGATTTCGATCTCCAAGAAGGTGGAGAAACGCTCTGAGGAATGCCCCGTCTAGGGGAATCAAAGGATCCGTACATTCGGAGCTATCGATGCCGTCGCCAAATCGTCCATACGGATCATTTTTTCCGCCCGTCCAGACAAGGGAGCCGTCACCGAGTCGATGTTCAAGTTGGATGGTCAGGACGATAAATTCCAGATCTCAGATTTGTGAAATTGTTGGTTTGTTTTGTAAAATATCGATGATGCTCCCTTTCCTTTCTTCAGGACAGGTCTGCTCTACCTGATCCACTTCATTGCTATATGGTATATACCCTGATACGAGAAGGACGTTGTGCCTTACCACCTTGCTTGCTGTCAGTCCTTTTGATACCTTGATTCTGCAATGAGAGTCTATGTGGTTTCGTTGAATTAAAAGTGCTGAAGGGTTGGGCCAAGGGATGATCACACCAAGAGGAATAACGCTTGTCATCCGGGACATGATTGTGGCCTCGTGGAATGATACTTTACGGGCACCAAGAGAGACTCAAATAGGCTGGACAACGCGGTGCTTGCTTATGCCCTTTGAGGATAGGATGACACTCACGATGTACATGGTACCATAGTTTTCCGTTCCGTGGGTGTAATATTAGCATGTAGATGCGACCTGCAACGGTCGAAGTTGAGTTGTAAGCGGTGACGAACAAGTCATATGGCTCTAATATCAGTAAAACCCTGCATGTCAAAGCTGCACTCAGAAAGAGACCAGAGGTTTTTAAAAAAGCGTTGTAGATAGGGTATGCTCTATTCACGAACAGGTGTTGCCTCCTTCTTAGCTAACGCATGCAAATCTTGTTCTATCACGCGGCACAAAAGTCAGGGGGAACGAGGTACTGCGGCAACAAGGCACTTACGCATCCCCCACACATGATTTCTCAAGTCGAGGAATTCTGCGGGATAAAAGTCTCAGGGAGGGTCAACGCACGTCTAAAAAGAACATGCCTATATGGAGGCCATCATACAGCTTTTTCACTTCTGCACGAACCCGCGACAGGTCGTCTTTACTGGTGGAGCTCTGCGACAGTGCCTTCAAGTCCTTTTCGACCGCTTCAATTCTCCGCACGTGCGCGGTCACCTGTGGAGACCGGTGAGATGAAGATGAAGGGAACCGTCTATGCACGAGAACCATCCACTACCATACCTTGGCAGTGCTGACTTGTAGTTCTTCGACGCTAGCCTGCAGCACCGCCGAGGCAGCCTTGTATTCGTCGAGAAGGTGATACGCAGCATATGTCGACGCGAGCGAGAAACCAAACAGGAAACCGATAATCCTACAGTACGCCACCAGTATAATAGACAGTATCAGTACACACAAGAACCGAGAGGACCAGCAATGCGAAACCCGAACCCGCCACGGAACCCGCCGACGGGTTTCTTTGGACTGGAGATGGTTCCGAGATTGGGCGACGGTGTTGCGTCGTTGCGGAGCATGGGCGAGGTGGAGAGGAGCCTCGTGTGTGTGCTTGTACTTGTGCTCAAGCGCTGGACGAGGCTACGTGAGCGCGAGAGGCAGCGCATTGTCGAGGCCATCGTGGTCGTTGTAGAGAAGGGAGGAGCTTTGTGGCTCGGCGTTAGCCGGACATGTCGCGTGTGGGTGCGTTCAAGCCTAGACGCGACTACCGAACTGACTACTAGTACTGCGAGTTTGAAAGGCACTTCGTTGAGGACGATGCCTCCAAAGCGAAAGAACAACGATGACAGTGAACACAGTGCGCGGGAGCGCAAGAAACTCAAGATGGCCGATGCACGCGCAATATCAGTTCAAGAGACATCCGCCGCAAGTGGTTCTACCCCTACGAACAACCAGAGGAACGCTGCAGCGTCGTCTTCGGCAGGTCCCTCCAAGACAGCCATTCAGTTCGACTGTACGTACTCTCGAACTCCATCATGTCGTATGGTGATGTCGATGGTGTGCTCAGCTATGCAGGGTTTGCCAGCTTCTATAGACGTGGAGAGGTTCACAGAGGTATGTTCACTTCATTGTCCAAGGGTCGCTGTTACCGATAACTCTCTAGGCGCGTGCGTACGAGATCGATGCAATGCAAAAGGCAATAAAGACAGCTAGGCATGTCACCCCGCTCCACATAATAGTGGTTTCTTGACGATGCCTTCCAGCAAAAGCTCGACGCATCGTGCGTGGCAGACTTTGCCTCGACACCTTCGTCGTAGGGCAGCCAGTCACGATGTTCGACGCGTCCCCGTACGCCTGCGAGACAAGGCACGGGCAGAGGTAAGTCTATCTTGACCTTTGATACCGCATATGTGTATCATCCTACAGATGGACGCCAATAAACGTCGACTCCTCGGCCGACCTAAACGAGGGAAAGCAAACCGAATCACTCGTACGGAGGCTTTCTTGAAACGCCAGCGTGAGTTCCGTTGGGCGTCGTCCTCTTTCGTATTGATCTTACAGAACCCGATTCCAGGTGACAAGTCATGGCTTGAGACACATGTTTGGCATGCCAAACGGGCCAAGATGCAGACCATGTGGGGGTATCGACTTGTATGTCTTGTGCCACGCTTAAACACGCACCGGTTGACGAATTCTCCCTTCAGGCTGTGACCCCTACCGAGAAGGCTTTTCGACCGTCTCACCGCGCATCCATGCATGGTTCTATCTTACATGACGCGTCTTATTATGCGACGATAGAGCTCAAAGGGCCACAACTGCTCCTCCAAGCAGCGCTCGAACAATGCTGCGATCCACAGGTCTCTGGAATGAAGCGGTTTGTGATGTATATCTGATCACTTCCCGTTATTGACGCTTATTGTAGTTGTATGACGGGTGGCCGCGCCTGCGAGATTCATGTGTACAAACACGCGAGTTATCCATTCGCATTACTAGGTCCTATGACCATCATATGGCAACCGTCGTTCGCTGAGGGCAACTCATCTGGTACCGCTGAATCTGTTGCACGGCCGGGAAAAGAGAATAGTAAAGTAAAGGGCAAAGGAAAGGAAAAGCAGACGGACGACAGCGCATCACCTGAACCCAATATTGGCCCACGGGTCATCTGGCTCCGGTGCCATCCAGCTATCTTCGAAGACGTTTTTGAATCATTGCGAACCTCAGCTTCTTACGTCCTGGAGCAGAGCAAGAAGAAAGATCCACAGGTGCATGCGGAGATTGAGATCGCGGATCTTAGAGGATGTATCAATGCTTTTGAGATTATGGGACCCAAGTCGAGCCAGGTCATCAAAGGAGCTTTGTCACCTGTTGGAAATGACGACAGGAAGGACGTTCAGAAGGTTGGAAATTTCAATTGGACATGCTAAGGTGTCTCTGACTTCTGCGATCCGCAGTTTTGGGAATCATTGGCTGATCTACAGACTTCTGGCAGCATACCACGTGGGATGGTAATCGGCCTCAAAGTTCTTGATCCACGCCTGAAGTATGGTTAATGATCCCCGTAATTTTTAATACTGATATCCGACCTGGCTTTTCGCAGGTTCCCTCCAAAGAACGCCAAACCTAATTATTCCGATGATGGCCAACCTTCTACCCAACCGTCCCCAGCCTTCATCTTCCCCACAGCTCTTACTGCACAGAGCGAGATCTGGGATGAGGAGAAACGAGGAACCCTCAAGAAGCCAAAGTACAAGAAGAAGGATCTCGACGATAGGCGTTCCAAGGTTGGTCCGTCACTTTTCCATTGCTCTGTTGTATTTACACACTACCGCTTTGTAGAACCTCGTCCCAGGTACCCCCCTCAATCCTCTCCGTCAGGATGATCGAATCCCCATTCTTCTCATCCAACGTTCTGTTGAACCATGTCTTCCAACTTCCCCAAGCTCTACATCACAATCTGAGAACACACAAGGCACCCATGGATGGACATTGTTGTTCCCTGCAGGTTGGGCCATGGCTTTCTTGTCGTCTCTTTTGTATACAGGAACCCGATTTGCTGGCCAACGCGAACGCATGAAACAGTTCTTCGAAGCTGGCGTCAGTGGGTTCCCAAACGACTATCCCGTCGTCGCTGCTCATGACATTGTCGCCAATGATCGTGCTGAACAAGAGAAGGCGCGTTGGGAACGAACCCCTCCCGCGAAGAAGCCAAACTATGACAAGTTGGGAACAAGGAGTCCCTGGCGTGCGGATTGGGGCGTCGTACTCGGGTTGGAAAAGCCGACGGCGACACAGAGTTCGAGAAACGGAGGACAAGGAGAGGAAGAGTTGGTGACGACACAGCGGGAGAACCCCTCTGACTCTAACGTGATGCGGGTGGACGAAGAAAGCTCTGGCATCCGGCCCTGGCTCCTGCGAGGACCTCGAGTCTCTACGATGCTTTCCAACGCGTTCATTACGCCACCGCAGTTTCTGGATGAAATAAACAAGCTTCGGGCGAAAAATCACACGACACCCCTGGATGCCTCGTTATCTGCGGAGGATTTGATGCGATCGGCACTCCTGATGGTTCGCGCGAAGATGGTACGGAGAGGTGCACCGACTGACATGGCGAACATCTACAAGATGGACGACCCCGAGGCACGTAAATGGATCAAGACGTTTGGGAAACAGAACCAAGATGTTACTAACTGGGGCGATTCAAACGAGCCTAACGAGCACGAGGTATGGTATCTCTCGCTTCTTCAACGCACAACAGACAGTGACGTTCTTCCGTATCTGTGTCTTGTTTCTAGCTCGGAGAGATCAAGCCTCCTCAGACGGCCATTATTGGATACGTGACGACGGGGGACGCCTCGCTATCACGTGGCGAGGGCTTTGCGATCGGTGCGATTCCCGTCGCACAGTACCTGGCGTTGCGCAAACAGGCCTTGAGGTATGGACACATATTTAACGCATTGGTTCGGTTTGCCAAGGTTGACTTTTGATAGACTTTCTCAACCGTCTGTGTTGGTGAAGATTAGGGACCGGGATGGTACGACGTGCCATGTAGCGTACTTGGAGCTCTTGGACTCGTAGGCTTTCGTATGGCAATGATGCGACATGAGTACATTACATCTGCACAACTTGGGGACGTTTCTAATATAAGGTGCATCATGTCGCAGCCTGAGGCTTAGAAATCACTGTAAATTCTCGTCGACGGTCGACGATTGCGTATACGTTTGCCTAATGATTTACTGTAATACGATGAGCCCACGCTAACACGAATAGCGGATACTATCTATCATATGTCTGCTGTTATGATCTAAATTAACTGCTCTCTGAAGAGCCTATGCCTACGTGGGGATGGTTCCGACTCCTGAGCGCAACACCGGCGGGGGTTGGGCTGGGCTGTCATTGTTTGAGTGAAGGCGATCGCCGTGGGTTTTACGACTTTTTTGAGGGTGAGGTTTCCGGAGTGTTTTTCCAGGCGATGGGTGGACTGTAGTAAAGATAGCGTGTGTTTGATGGCCCATCACGGTTTGTAGAGAAGCGTGATAATGGACTGGAAGTGATTATCCGTGACTCTTATCTGTGAGGTAAAATGAGGCAAAAATGTATTATAATCCATTATAGTCCATTATCACGCTTCTCCTGTTTCAGTGAGGAGAGTTGGCACGCCCTGAGTTTGTGCCAGTAGAAAGCGGGTGACTGTCTCGTCGCGATTAGGACAGTACAGGTGTTTGTTGAGCGGGGCGATGTTCATAGTTAAAATATGGCGGCGGCATGGGGTCTGGGGAAGGCATCGATTAGTCTTGAGAAATCCCCTGATGGGAGGGTTTCGTCAATTGAGAGGGCGTGCGTGAAGATGGTTCTTCTGAGTTTCTTCAAGTTGTCGTTGATTTGTTGATTCGCTGCTGCCTCGCTCCGGTTTTGGCTTGTGTTGTGGTACCTCGAAGGAATTTTGGTAGCAGTTTCAGGTCGCTGCTTTCGCCTTTCGCTGCCCTCTTTGCTCCCTCGTCCGCTTCTTCGTTGCCTGGGATGCCGGAGTGGCCCGGTGTCCATCTGATCGGCAGTCTTTCGATTCCGTGTTTCTGCAGCGTGGGTCTGAGGTGGCCGTGGAAGGCGTCCATGAGGTAGTGTCCCGGTCCCGATCTGAAAGCGTTGGTTGCCTGGATGGCGGCCATGTTGTCCAACCCCAACGATACCGACCCTGCGTTTCTTTCCCTCCGCAGTAGTTCCACTGCTAAGATCATCCCAACGATTTCCCCTTCGTATACCGTGTGTTGTTCCTTCGATCCCAGCTCGTACCTCAGTTCCGACATCTTTACGCCTCGTCGTCGTAGTACTGCTGCTCCTCCTATCCTTCCTTCGTATCCTGATCCATCCGAGTATAGGCAGATGTCTTCGCCCGTCTCCGCCGCGATGTCCTGTAGTTTGGCTTCAATTCTGTCCGTCTTTATGTTTGTCGTGACATTCGGGGACCGTTTGATGTTGTGTTGGTCTAGTTTGTAGTGGCACGTGAGGTGATGTAATGGTGACTTGTGGCGTTTGCGGTTTCCGAGTGCGTTGATGATTTGCTTTCGTAGCGGGTGAAATGTTGGAAACGGTGTTGCCATGTTTTGCGCAGAGTAGAGGAGGTGCGAAATGCGACGGAATGGTAGGGGGAATCAGCACGATTATATTTCTCCTATACTACACTTTGTCTCTTATACTAGTGCTACTGAATTTATTGATAATCATATATAGTCCCTAGTCTAGGGGACTTTGTGATTATATTCGTTTTGCCTCGGCCGAGTGTGGCTTCAAGACGATCAATCGATCTAAGGATATTCCCGGCGAGTGACTTCGAACGTTCAATGGGTGAGGGACACTGAGTTATCGTGCAGAGGGTGATTTCCGCTGTCATCTTCCTCGGTTCCAAGAAGACGTAGGATTCTATATCGAGTATGGAGTGCTTTAGAGACCCGGAGTAGTTCCATATGCGGATACAGCGGACCATGTAAGGATGATTCGAAATGTCGACACATGGGGTGCGTAGCGCAGTGGTAGCGCGTATGCTTTGCAGCTGCTCAGTAATTGAGTGAATGTGTATAAGGTCCAGGGTTCAATCCCCTGCGCATCCAAAGCTTTTTGAAGCTCCCCTACATCATCATGCGATGAAGGATGGCTCCGACTCCATGCATGATCTGGAACGGAGTACAGTAAGTATACATACGAGAAGTTATGTCGTTCTCAAGCAGATGCGTTGAATTCACCCGTCACGCTTAGACGTCCTGGCAAACCACAGACTGTCCCTTATGCTCCGACGACGACGTGCACATTCCTAACTTTGACACCTACTCTGCAACCGACGTCATCCAATTTCGGCACCAACCCAGCGCCTGCCTCTACTGCCTCCCGTTCTGCTATTGTGGCGGCGATGGAGGAGATGGATGTACCACCTAGTTCATCACGACCTCACCAACGCTGTCAATACTTGAGCCAACATCCAGCTTTCCCACCCCCTAATTCCAGTCGTTATCATCTCTTTCCACTTCTTCTGCCCCGAAAGTCAAGCTCGCTCTTCCCGAAAGCCTTGATGGAAACCCAGCTAATTTTGAGACCTTCTTTAGAGCTCACTTTGATGTCCCCGGTTCCTCCTACACAACTCTCCAAGCCGAGATCAAGATTAACTTCACCTTGTTCCATATGAAAACAGGCATGGCAGCCACTTGGGCATGATACGCTTTCGAATAACCTCGTCAATTACCTAACCTGCGAATTATTTGAAGCTGAGCTCGTCAAGGAGTCCCAGTACGAGCGAGTCCGGGACGAAGAGGCAAAGGATTCAGCACTCTCTGTGTCGACGTGGCCACAGGGAGTTGGCCGTTGAGGAGGAATGCCAGTCAAGGACTGGATTTGATCGTTGTCGATGGTCAAACCACCGGTGACATCCAGAGATCATCCCTTCGTTCAATACTATTAAATTTGAGGAAACTTGAACCTATCTCGACCCATCAGGCTCGCATGCGCGAATTAAAAGAAGCCCCGCGCCTGGATATGACGAGTCATGAAAACGAAGAGGACAGACTTGGGGGAAAACAAGAGGAGGGCTACCACAAACCCAAGACCCCAGGCGCGACTCTATGCGTATTATCTCGAGTCGATAAACGGCACGCGGTCGTTCAGTCTCCTGATAATGTTGAAGAAAAATGTTCAATGGTGTGTTGCCAAGTGCGCTTACAAGTAATGGGGCGCTAATGCCTCGTTCTCAGGAAGGAGTCGCCGGTCACCTGCAGGAGATAAGCTCCTCGAAATTGAGCGAGCACGGGGGTATCGAGGAAGCGAGTTCCACCGACGAGTTGATAGGGAAAAAGATAGGATCGTTCCTTTCCGTCGGAAAGGGCGGCAATGGGTCTGACCTCGCCCATTCAATTCATTTGTATGTCGTTCTGTGAAGCGTATGGTTCTTCATCAAGGGTAGTGTACATACAGCCTAGTACACAGCACGAGAACCGACTGCGCTGGCGGCCGTAACAGGCGTACTCGCCATAAACTCTTGCGCATTCGACGTCATCAACAATCCCACTATGCACAAACCAAACACAATCAATACGTTGACCAAAAAAAGAGGAGGTACAGCGCCGAGCGGACGACAGGAGCGTTTCGAAACTCACCAATCAGACCAAACAAGCCCAACACGCTTCCAAACACCTCCACGACGAGTACTTTGACAAACAGCGAGGGGTCTGCGGCGTCTGCGAGGGCTGCTGTGCTACCTGCGATGCCGACACAAAGACCACAAAAGAGATTACACACGCCGACTGTCATACCACCAAAGAAGAGGGCAAAGCCTAGCAGTGGGTGCAACATCAGTATGGATATCATCAAAGCTAGGAGAAGAAGCGAGCGTAAGCCTACCGGTGTAGTAATTCTGGCGCGTGTAGAGAGCTGCCTCGGGTACGGCTTGTAGCTTTGCGGAATAGACGATGCCGAGGATCTAGATATCACATCCCAAGTCAGTACTAGTACTGGACAACCACGAAACGTGTCAATTGACATACCACCCCGTAGATGGCCACGACTTCACAGAAAATGATGCTAGGTGGATACAGAAACGGATACGGATGGAGGGTGCAGGATGAGAATACGACAGAAGCAACACACACGGAACCGACATACCTAATCAGGTTCTTGGTGCTGATTCGTGGGGTTCGGACACCTCCACCTAGGATGGAGGATCCGGTCAGGAAAATGCCCCTGCAGGAACGACGCTGGGTCAGCAAACACACCGGCGCAAAAAGAACTGTTTCTGCCACGAAATAACGTACCATCCAGCCCCGAGGACACTTAAACCGATACAAAGACCAATTCCAAGAGACCCCCAGACGAAAGGACTGGTTTCTTCGAGGAAGCGACCGACATTGAACGCTTCGCCTGAGCCTGTGGCATCAATCGAGTCAGTGATGGTGTTGGGGCCCGAGCTGAGTAGGAACGGACCTGTGAATAAGAGGTAGAGGGCAATAATTGCGACGAGGAAAGAAGGAAAACCAATGGAATAGTACGTTGTGTAGTACCCCATTGCGTTGATGTGGTCGAGTAACTGCCAGCGCAGTCACTTTCGGACGACGTTGATTTGTTTGTACTCTGCGTGTGGCTGTGACAAATAGCCCCTGTCCAGAAGCGTTGCAAAGAGAAATACAGGTAAAACTACGGTCTGGTAGCTATCACGACATCCAGCCTGTCCTCGTTGCGCGATCTCCGAGGTCTCTGCAACCGAGTATTAGTTAGATCCCAGAACAAGAGCAAATCGTACTCACTGCCTACTATTCTGGACACGCAAGAACAACCAGTCAACTGCCTCACGCACACCGTGTCTATACAACTCACATGCTCAGCCAACAATGGAGAATGAAGGAGCAACGCGGACGTACCCTTCCAACGCGGACACGCCCAACACCTCCAGGCTTGCAATCCGCCTCTTCTTCCTTTCCTCTTCCTCGCCTTCTTCCTCTGCGTACCGCCTCCGTGCGCTGTCCCGTCGATGGTGGTCCCAAACTTCGTAGTCCTGTCGAATTTCGGTCGCGGACATGCTCGCAGGTGTGTCTTGTTTGTTCGCGAGAAGGAGGAGTGGGACGTTGAGGGTTCGAGGCGAAGAGAGGACGGTGTCTATCGTGTGTGTGAGACAGGATGCATCAAATGTGCCAAAGATAGTTGGAACGGCGGTCAACGAATGGTCAGCGTGTGTTGTCATGAACCATTTGACGTACCAAACACTTCCCATCCTTCTCCGAGCCTCTCCCTGTCCTGCGCATCGATCACGTACACGACGGCGTGGCAGTCCTCGTAGTATCGGTGCCATATCGACCTTATCCCCCTTTGACCCCCAAGGTCGAAAAAGTTGAGAATCGTGGAAGGGAGCGAGACCTTGCCCACTGATGAGACGAACATAAACTTGATGTGCCATAACTTGGAGCACATGGAAGGACGTACTATTCTGCCCTACCGTCGGTCCTATCTTTGAAGGCTCGAGGCCAGGGGTGCCGTTATAGAGCGTCTTGATTTTCTCTAGCAATGTCTGCCCATGAAATCCAATCGTCAGTGCAAGCGCACGCGCGCGAGATTTGGGACCATGGATGGTGCTTACCGTTTTACCAGCACCATCGAGACCGATGATGATGATTGAGAATTCTTCTTTCCTGTAGCATTCGATTATATGTTCGAGGTTTGCTAATGAAATGCTCACCGAGTAAGATATTCGTGTAGGCCCTTGAGGAGGTGGTACATAGTCAACAACTTGGCAACCTTATAAGCGGCAATGACTTCCTAACTACCAACTCATGATACACAGCTACTAGCTCTGCAATTCACCGGCTGACCAGTCAAATGGGGCTCACCAAACGATCTCAATGGAAGTTCTCCGACATTATACGTACTGTGGAGTGAGAAGCGCCAGGTATTATGAGCGCTACGCCCCCACTATATATGTTCAAGACTCCAACAGCCTTCCTTTACTCGTTCTCCTCATCGCCTGTCGCCATGCCAGTACGCCCCGAAGACGCACCCCGCCGCTACGCCGATCTCTGTCACCAAAACTTTATGCGATGGGGTGCCTGGGACCCCGCTCGTGCTCCAAAGGTGCGCCAACAATGCAGCGCGCGTATACCACCCACCGATCACGGCGCGATCTATGATAGATTGGCTCGTATGGCTTTATCAACGTCGATACAGGTGCAATGGATATCGAGGGAAACGTCTACGATCCCGAGTTCCAGACGTACATCGATGAGTGCGATGGGATAAAGCTTGCCGACTATCCACCGGTGTACAGCGAAGAGACGATCAAGCCTGTCATGTCCTCCATGTGGGTCCGAAAAAAGGACTTTGAGGCCCCTCAGGACGCGTGAGTATCACTGATATCCCTTTTCTTCATCGTTTCTCGGTTCAGGGTGGAGTGAATATGGTTTGACTGACGTGACCACCTCATGGTCTCCGATTAGTCCTGCGGGTGTCGATTCGACATCGACAAAAGGCCAATGGTGGTTCCAGAAAGGCAAGTCGTGTGCGGTGCTGCTGATGCATCACCCGCGCGAACAAGTCCTCCCGGGTCCGGTCCTTGAGGAGCTCTTCAAGGTCCCCCAACTCAAACATAAACATCTCGTCACCAAAGTCGTCCATTGCTCGGCGTATGCGCGTTACCTCTCTGGTACAGGCACGTACCCCAACCGCCACGGCTGTTCTGCACCATTCATTCTTCTGGATATGCATTTGATACCATGCAGACAGCGAGCATATCACGCTCTCACTCAGGGGTTCTGAAAAAGCGATATCGGGAGCGTCAGACGAGACACGTCCTGAACTCGAATGGTGGACCCTAGGTTGTGAGGCGGGATATCTCCATACGGGAGTGAGCCAGAAAGGCGAACTTTGTTATGCCCCTGTCTTTACCCTCAGGCAAAAGTTCCCCCTCATCCGAAGTCTGTTGCGAGATTCTCCGACCCCAGACCCGGAGCCAGAAGATTTGTGAGTGAACGGTCTGGACTTGTGATGACACCGTTTTCCTGAGTGCGCTCTCAGTTGGTGCATGACGTTTCCGCCCTGGCAACCTCTGGATGATGATGGTATCCAGGTGCCTACTGGCGACGATGTACGTGTTGTCGCGCTAGCTCACGGGACCCTTGCACGTTATTGATCCTCTGTACAGGAACCAGAGCCAAGTGCAACCATAGACAGCCAGATATGTGCGACGGTTGATGTCGCTGCGTAACCGTGTACATCGCTGAACGAATCCTCGACCATTTTGTATACGTTGTACCATAGTCGCAGCCTTGGATGATTTGTCTTGTTCTGTCATTGGAGCGTATGAAATCTCTGATATGGAACTGTCGCCCGCAATCTATGTCCATGTGGTTCTCGACGTTATCAATCCACAAGGGGAACATCGGAGGGTTCCACTTTGATGCTGTGGATCGGCTGTGGTGATACCGGACACGATTAGATTATCTGAATGCTACAAACGAAGCAGATGTACATCGGTGACGGGTCATGTAGAGAGAGAAAGAAAATGTGAGTTGCGGGAATTGAATAAATATGGTCTGGATCAATGGATAACAAGAAAGTCTCGGAACGATGCAAAAACCGAGTCCCTGTCAGTGGGTGAATTACCGAGGGGGGTTTTGTCTATTCGATCACCCATTTTCTGACGGCTTCTTTCACGAGCCTAGCCATTTCCTCTTTGGCCTGCTTCTTTGCGCTGCCTGTAATACCGACGAGTTTGTCGAGCGCACGTGGGGACGTAGTGAGGGGGTCGAATTCAAGGAGATGGCCATCTTTCGTGGGTATAGATACGAGGGCGGAACTCGAAGGCGCTGACGCTAATGGGACCGGGGCGTTATTTGTGGGTTGTTGCGTAGTGTCAGATGATGAGAGGAGTTGCGTTCGTGAATTGGAGCGTGGGTGCGTGGCGGAGTGAGGGGCTGCGTTCTGCGCGTGTGGGTTGGTGCGCGAGCGCGTTTGAGAGAATGTCCCGTTTGTTTGGGGCTGAGGATGAGCAGGCGAGGAGGATGAGGCGAGGGTGACGGAGGGATCGCGTCGGATGACGATGCTGTTAACGCGCCGTAACGTCCTCGACGACTGGTTGTCTGTTTCTTTCTCCTTGCCTTTTCCGAGAAGAAGGGATTCTTCCTCAATGTCTTCTCCGGTGAACCAGCCTAGCCCAAGGGTATATGGATTGGCAAGTGGGGATCCGTTCACGCTAACCATGCTTTCGTCGCGTCGGGGTGCACGTAATGCTGGGTATGTTGGTGCTTTGGGAGGTAACATGGTTGGATTGAAGGTAGCGCTGGAAGGTGGACGAGGGCGTTGCTTGGTGGTAGCATTTGGTTGTTTAGCTGGTGATGTGGCCCGAACAGGGACAAACGGAGGTGGCTTATTCATCTTGTGAGGACTCGGGGCAGGCTTTGGGACAGGTGGACGCGTCGTCGCTCGGGAAGCGCCTGGCGTGCGGTTGACGGCAAATGCGCGCGACGTGTTCGAGGACCCACCGGCGGTCTTTTTCGGCGTGGCGGTCATCATGCGCGCTGAGTGGTATGGCTCGGTCAATCCGGTCGGGTAGTGCAACGCGCGGATAATAGCTCACCGTTCTTTGCAGCTCTCACCTGGCTTCCTTCGTGCCCTTGT
>JBBPNY010000546.1:0-15889 GCA_038091165.1 Rubroboletus pulcherrimus
CGAGTAGCTTGTTCGCATTCACGACCTGGGCTCTACAGTCGTCGACGCGCTCCAAGAGGCCGTCGAGTCGGGTGGAGAACTTTTCGAGGTTGACCTGGGTGTCATGGATGAGCATGCGCATAGACGTCCCGGTTTTGTCCTGGGGCGCAACGGGCGGGATTTGCGAGAGCGGCTCGGTCATCGTCGCATCTTTGCGCAGGAGATGCGCCCAGAGCAGGTTGCCAGCCATGACAAAGATGGAGAAGATGGTAGTAGCGGTCCAAGGTTTTGTTCCGGTCGTTTAATCGTTGTTTTGGAGCACCGCAATGATATAGTAAAGTCTTTCATCAACGTCGGGGGACATACATAGAAGGTCATGCCAATACAATGCGAGAAATTAACCCTATCCCGTCCGTCTTAAAGACGGATCCGAGGCTATTACGTGGACAGGATGGGCGAGTCTCTTGCTTCCTCCGTCCCATCATCACTAAGTAAACGCACCCAGATGGACCCGAAACTCACTGTGCAAGTCCATGTGAACAGACTAGTGAGCCGTGAGGGCGACGATCCGGCGCTGAGAGCGGGTGGAAACTTCCTGACAGGCAGTAGACGACCCATTTTGCTTATGGGATCATTTGTAGTGCGACTAATGATAGCTGTCGTTCTTGTCGAGCATAGCAGCATGGCGCAGAGGAAGCGCGCGGGGCTCATAACCCCGAGGTCACTCGATCGAAACGAGTTGCTGCTAGTTTCTTTTTGATGAATTTCTTCCCATCCGATAAAGAGACGATAACAAGATCCACAAATAAACCACCAACACGCCGCTTGCCATTCTTAGTAGGAAATCCCAAGTCCTTGCTACTGCGGGCCGCCGAGTTACAGCAAGGACTGTCATGATACACGGGGTATTACAAACAGGATGGTATACCTTACGGAAAGCAATGCGAAATGCGAGTCCATGCAATAGTTGAGTCCGAGATGGATGCGGAAACAAAAAGACAGCAGGGCAACTACAAGATATCTAGCGTTCGTATCTTTTGCTCGAGATAGCGCGGTGACACGTTCTCCAGTAGCTGCACGACGATAGGGTGATCAGATGCAACACGTTTATAATCATTGAGGGATAGAGGAACGAGCAATAGCGCGCTGAAAGGCTGTCTGAGACGCGCGAAAAACCGTAACGCTCTGGTGGGCTTGTCGTATGGAGGGGATACGGTGTGTGATGTAAAGGGGGGGAGCGCATCGGGATCGCCGTCCCTGCCGTGCCCATCACCACTATGCAACACGAAAACTAGCCACTGAGAAACGAAGGCAAGATGTATCATACTGAGGGTCATGGTACTGACGTTAAGATTATTGTACCTCGATCGTACGGATGTTGTCTATCAAGTCGGTCAACGATACCTCCTCGCAAACTTGAACCATAATCAAACTGTCCACGGCGACTCGCCTATACTCGACACGCGACACTGGCTCAAGCAAGAGCGCGCCAAATGACTGCTTGAGACGAGCGACAAACCGGAGTGCTTGTGTTGTTTTGTCAAGCGAAGTCACACCGTCCGAGAACTCTTGGTCGAGCAGCGGGCGGATCCATGGATGGACGAGACAGAGGTCCTTCATCCCAGTCAAGTTGTCGGCGGTCTTGATCTCCACGTCCCCAAACGTGGACGTCACGGCATGATATACATGGAGCTTGGTCGCGGGATCTGGACCTGAGGTGTGAACAAGTTCGGCGAAGGGAAAGACAATGCCAGGGAGTCGCAGTCGACTGGCAGCAAGGGAAGGCGACTGAAGCCTGTTCAGGTGGTTATGCAGCATCACGGCCAGGGAGAGGTCGGGCAAGGACGAACACAGGACAGTGACCATGTTGTCCATCTTATCCATCTCGATAGGCTGAGGGATATGTGGTGGCACAAGTTCGTTGTAGACCGTGAGGTCGATCGGTAGACAGCTATTGTAGGTACCCGCGCGCCCAGTCCAAGCAAGAATTGTGACATCACCCGAACCTGTCAGAATGTGTTCCAGGAGTCGACCTACTGCGCGATCACCTTCACCATATATGACTGGGATGGCAACATTGAAGATGCCAAGCAGCGAGTATGCAATGTCTTCTACGAGCGTCGTCTGACGCATTGAAGCCAAACAGAGCTTCTCGCGCACTCTATTGAGGCCAGGACGAAGTACAACCATCTCCTGTGCAGAAACTCCTGTGGCTTGCTGCATCTCCAAGACGATTGCAGGCGAGTCTTTGTGGTTGGATAAGGTCAAGCCGAGATATGGCCTCCAGTCTTCGGTGTAGAATTGGACAGTCCCAGAGGCAACGTATTCTTGGTATGTCCATGATCGAGTGTTCCAGATGCTCTGCTGGAGACCACCAGGGAGCTGAGACTCCGACGAGACACCACGGAGGTACACGACTGTGAGCGACGAGCCACGATACCATGTAAACATTGCCACCAATGACTCTTGCAATACCACGTTGTTCAGTTTGTCCACGCAGCATGTGTCACTCCATGCCCATCGAAAGCCAAGAGAGCGCACGAGCGAGGAGAATTTCTGCAGCTTGACGTTTGCCGGAGATGCTTCTAGCTCGTAGATCGAGATGCTCTCGACCTTCTGAAGCAGAGGTTCATTATACTCCCAACTGTGTGAGAGCATCACATATCGGTAGAACCTCTTTACCACACTCCAGATACGCGCTGAGTCTAGCTCCGTCGTCATCGACGACACTAGCTCGCTGTAGATTGGGAGTGTCTCGAATGCTGCGGCTTGCCGTGTCTTGTCATATAGACAACCGGTAGTGGTATCGATGAGTACCCGCGGCATGTGGCGGATGGTCTGCTCGACAATGCGCCGAATCGCAGGGGTGGCATCGACATACTGGCAACGAAGTTCTATCATTGATGTCCATGAACACGTGGTGATCTGACTGATATTGAGGAAACGACTTACCACGAATGTGCTTGTCAGGAGATTTGTCCAGTATTGAAAGCATCATACAAAATGCTTGGACGGCCTCAGCGTGGCGTCTCGTGCCATGCAATGCCGCATGTCTCCGCTCGTAGCCTCGGTGAGACGAAGGGTCGAGCTTGATAGCCTGCACAATTATTGAATACCGTCCGATACTATGTGAGGTACGAACAATACCTCGTCAGCATCACTCAGCGCCTCCTCCCAGGAGTTCATTAATGTTCGTGCCTTGCTCCGCTTGATGAGGATCCCCATGCAATCCACCCGGTCGAGTGACAGTATGGTCGAGAAATGTTCGACAGCTTCATTGTAGTTCCGAGAGTCCATTGCGATGTCGCCGAGTTTCTCTAACCTCTCTGTGCATCGCCGTCGAAAGCCTGTGTGGAACGATCAGATGAACTTTGACGGTATTGCGCATGCAACCACTCACTGAATTCCCACTGCGCTCGTTCATCGTGGTCAATCGTGTCCTCTCCTCGCTCACTCTGCAACTGTTGGAAACACATGATTGCCTCCGAAACACGACCGTCCTCTTCGAGAACATCGCAGATTGCCCGGTAAATGAGAAAAGTTGGAAGATTGAACTGATTCGAAAAGATTGTCAACGTCAGGCTTCAGGTTATAATGTAAAGCCTACCTGGGCGGCGGCACTCAATGCTTCGCTCGCTGAGCTACGAATCAACACTGTGCTTGCCCATTTGATTAGAAAGGTGTTCGGGGTCGAGGGACGGAGTAACAACGCCGTAGAGTAGGCTGAAAATGCTTCATCCTGTTTCTCAGTGTTCACTGCTTCATCTCCAATTGTTTCCAGTGTTGATATGCATTGACTCTTAAACTCTGGTGGTAGAAGTTGGATACTGTATCCTAATGCACGACGCCAAAACTCACTAGCAAGCCAGTCCATTATGAGCTTGTTGGCTCTGACCTCCTCGCTTACGACATTCATAATCTCAAGAAGAGAGCGTGCAGCATCGATTATGCAGCCGTTGGCATACAGGGTTTCGCATCGATGTTTCTGCTCGTGCGCACGGAGGATCTGGACGAGGCTATCTGCACTGCGTTGAAAATCGGCATGCTGAGTGCGGACTTGCTGTTCGAGATGGGCGATTTTGCCATCTAATGGACGGGGATTTCAATGAAGCGCGAGTCACAATGGTGACGCATGCACTCACGAAGAGACTCGTTAGTTTCATTGAGGCTATCCGCTCTACGTTGGGAATCGGAGAGCTGGTTACGGAGTTCCTGAACGATTTCTTCGAGGCGCGCGATTTTACTGTCTAATAGACACAGACGTCAATGAAGCGCGAGTCAGGGTGACGATGGACACACTCGAGTTCACGTTCTGTGCACGAAGGGACTTGATGGTTTCGTTGAAGCCATCCGCTCTATGTTGAGAGTCGGGGGGGCGGTTACGGAGTTGCTGGGTGGTTTCTTCGAGACGCACAATTTCGCTGTCTAATAGACGCGGACGTGAATAACGCGCGAGTCAGGGTAACGGCGGACGCACCCGAGTTCCCGCTCTTTGCACAAAGGGACTCGTTGGTTTCATTGGGGCTATCCCCTGTATGTTGGGAATCGGAGAGCTGGCTACGGAGCTGTCGGACGGTTTCCTGCAGACGTGCAATTTTGCTGTCTAATGAACGAGGATGTCAGCGACACGCAAATCGGGGTGCTAATAAACGTACTCGAGTTCTCCTCCGCACGAAGGGACTCGATCGTCCCTTCGAGGTCGGCCATGCGCCCCCTGGCCCGCTCTGCGAAAATCTGCAGCAGTCAACAACGTGAGGTCTCACGCAGCGGGATTTTGATGCAAATGATACTTACGTTGTCAAAGTAGGATGAAGGAAGGATATCACAGAGACTGCAATGGGTGATTGTCGGGCCACCGCCCATCGCAAGGTCGTAGTTTGCTGAGATAGCTATTGACTCGACGCGAGCTGTATGCTGGATGGCAGACCCGATTTGCTTGTGCGTCGTAGTGTCCCAGAAGGAGACCGATGAGCTTGAGGAAACTGCGATGAATGTGCCGTTGCTTGCCAGGGCGATGCACTCGGGCTCATCGTTACCTTGGACGCGCCATTGAGAACGTGTCGCCCCGGTGGGCACGTTGAGACAGTAGATGTTGCCGTCGCGTGATAAGACAAAGAGTTGCTCACTATCACTAGTCCAGGCGAGGGATTGGTTGTGGAATGAGTTGACTTCAATTGGGACGTCGGCGAGAAGGCCGCCGTCGTGACTGTCGTAGATCCGGACGGAGTCGCAGTCCCATGTGGCAGTGGCGACGAGGCGTCCGTCGGGTGAAAATCTGACCGCAAACACAAAATTGCGATGTTTCAAGGGGCCGAGCAATCGCTGACCAGTCCGCGTCCCGAGCGACCAGACGCACACAGTGTCGTCCTGCGATCCGGTCGCAATTCTTGTCTCATCCGGAGACACATCCACCGCATACACCGAACGGTTGTGTCCTTTGAACGTGGTCACCTTGGAGTCGTCGCTCTCCGCGTTCCATACCGTCACCTCGCCAAGGCTCGTCCCACTCACGACCCACCTTCCGTCTCGTGACACTGCGATGTTGCTAGCACCACTCCCCGCACCCATTGGTATCCCCACCTCCACGCCGTCTTCTACTTTCCAACATCGAATCTTTCCTTCCCGACCACCGCTCACGATGTGCTTCCCGTCAGCAAGGAACGCAACAGACCATACGCTGTCTCGAGCATCGATTTTGATCGGTTTTGCTTGCTGTTGGTGAACGGTGCTGGAGGAGGGTCTGTTTTCACTCGACTCTTGGGTCCCCGTCAGTACCGCACTCTCAAACACCCCACCAATATACTCACCATCCGCTGTCCGCCTGCTTATGCTCGAAGACATACTCGGTCAGGTACCAGAGCGTCGGAGAAAGGATACGTGGTCATCCACGGCCGGCCAGTAAGTCGCCTAGCATGCACTGCCTCTTATCTTTATACATCAGTTCACACACACCCATGTCGTCGTCACCGTGGTGCTGACCTGAGAGTTGTCGATGGGGAAATTCACGCTCGAACCTGTTGGAAATGGAAAGCCTCTATCCCTGCCTCGCTATCTGGACAGGACCCAAGTTGAATCCCTTCCCTTTTCGGTTGTCTTACACAACGACGCCTCACTGAAAATCCGACGTTACCACGGCCCTCACCTCAATGGGCACTTGTTGCGGTCGTGCTGGTGACCTCCGAATTGTTG
The DNA here is from genome assembly GCA_038091165.1 of Rubroboletus pulcherrimus. Taxonomy (NCBI): domain Eukaryota; kingdom Fungi; phylum Basidiomycota; class Agaricomycetes; order Boletales; family Boletaceae; genus Rubroboletus; species Rubroboletus pulcherrimus. Next base: position 6,169 of record JBBPNY010000546.1, read on the forward strand.
ATGGAGGAGATAGTTGGCGGGAACGGGAAACAGCGAAGGAACGAGCGCTCAATGGGGGATAAAACTCCCGCCGATAAACGTGAAGGGAATGTCATCAAGGGATGGTGCGTGGATCATATTGTATGGCACCACCACCAAAAACCGCTACGCAGCAGTCGGGGCACTCGAGGGCGATGTTTTTCAGTTAGAGGATGTTCTACGAGATGTGTATTTCTTCGCTTTTTCCATTTGTGGAGCTGGCAGATGACATTTATCGAGCTAGACGACTGGACTGCTCCAACCACGCCGCGATGGTTAGCTTGAATGGAATCTACCGGCTTGCAGTAATCTAGACCCGGTCCCAGTAGTGGCTACAATGTAAGCTATAGTGATGTTAAGAGCAGGCGAGTTTGGTACGGGACTTGAGGAACCGCCATCTCAGTCTTATCACTTGTCTCCAGCATCTGCGGGAATGCTCGGCCTACTATCGGTAATGATAGAGTCGCAGCAGCAATTTAGGGAGGCTGGGCCGGGGGTAGATTTTCGGCTGCTTGCAAAGCCCAAAGACTGATCTCGTCATGAGGGTGCTTGCTCCATCTCGAATATACCTATGAAGTGTGGGACAGTGCACCAATGTCATCCCATCAGTACGCACATCATTAAAGATCTTCAACGACTCGGCGGTCTTGGCGTCCGCTTCCCGTTGTCGTTGGACGTTACTCTTCATTTGTTCGAACAATGCTTGGTTTTCCTCCTCGAGCTGTTGATCACGTGAGTTGACGCGTAACGATGATGGGCAAACGGATAGACTTGCGCTTTGTAACGTCGCCTTCAGCTTTTCCACATCCGCCTCTAGTATGGGGACGGTCCTGGCGCGAACTGCAGCGCGTGGCTCCAACCGCTCTTTCCAGATATCTTTCCCTTCCGTTTCACCGCGTTGCTTCCGACCGCGCGCGTCGGTGACAACGCCATGAAGAATGTTGATACTCTCTCGCACATCAAAGTCCTTGAATAACGTCTCGCAACTTGCCTAGATACCTTTACCGTCAGCTCATACAAAAGAGAGGTTCACAATACATACGTGTATCTGGTCCTCCATATGTCGCGAGAGCGTATTAAAGATGCCCTCGGCGCCATGGGGTTCTTCTTTGCACCATAGCGCAAAGCATTCCTGAAAGTCTTCGTGCCTGTTGCGTTCTAGCGCGCCGATGTTGGACGGTTGACAAATGCTGCACTTACGTCCATTTGTGTGCGGCTCTGTTAATAGCGAGTTGCAACGCTGAATGGAAATGGGTCCAGCGTTTGCTGTCTGGAGATCCCTTGACCATGGTCGTCGTTGATGGACAAAGTTATCTCGTACTGGCGGCTACTCGAGTCATGTGACCCATATTGGCCAGGGCCCAACACTGCCTCAGTGCCGCACTGTCGAGTCAGCCTAGCCTCTCAGTGAGTCTTAGGCTCGTCCCACAACCACCTTCAATGCCATGGAACGCGATGACGAGAATGCAATCACACCCAACGATATACGGATGCAGCAGCAGCAACAACAACGGAGTTCCATACCCTCCTTTCTATTCATAATATTTATGCTCTTCATGCTCACGAATCACAACGGCGACGAGTACCTCGCGCGGAGTCAATACCAGGACGCATTACAAACTATGAACGATCAGCTGTCAAACTTTACCGCATGGCTGGCTGGCGAGAGCTCTAATTTCACTTTAGTAGGCGTTTATGCGTGCTGTGCGTTATGATGCTGATGCGTAAGTAGCCGGAGAGCCAACCAGCCCTCCCTTTGCTCGCACAATCTTTTGTACCATATGGGCCAAGATTGGATCCACTCATTGGCTCTTACTTCTTGAACACGACCGGATTCATACGGGGTTCCCTCGACTTTTACAATATCTCGCCTTCCAGCCTAGAGTCGACCAACGTTCCGTGGAAGTCACATGCACAGTCCTTCATGTCGGATACCAATATGACCGAGCTCAATGATAACTTGGGATCTTGGAATTGGTCTGCGGTGACGAACCTGTCGTGGAGTGTCGTCGACCATGCGCCCGTAGTCGTGGAAGGCGTTTCAGAGCGGATTGCCATGATTCATGTAAGATGCCACCACGAATCGTTCCAGCCTATCTTTTTTGAAAAGGTCATTTATAGGGAAGGTTCGATCTTATGGATCCAACGCGTGCGGATGAGATGCGACTAGAGTTTGATGGCGTCCACTTCCTCTCAAACGGCTCCATCTATGGGTTTGCTGAACCGAACGCGTGAGGCGGTTTCGTTGCCGATTTGGAGTTCCTCTGCTCACCCCTGGTTAGGCATGACATTGACATTCGGTACCTCCCCGTTATCGTTCCGGAAGGCGTTCGGAACGAAACGGCTCGCGTCATCAAACCAGAACTACTTTCCCGGATTGACAAAGTAAAGGAGATGATAGATGCTGGTGTTATCGACCAAGAATCGCCACAAGGTTTGTAGACATTATTTGTCGCGTGATTAGGAAATCTCCATGGCCATCACAGGTGGTAATCCTGAAACGGGCTGTGGGTTTGTGGTACATGCCCAGATCGAGCCTTCCCCCATTTCCGCGGATCTCATGCAGGACCTCGAAGATGAACTTCAGAAGCCAACTGGGAAGTGGACGACGAAAAGACCGCCGCTGCGCTTGAATGGTATGCTTGTGAGCCGACAGTGTGGGGTACTTTATCGCCTACATGATGCGGACGGTTTAAGGTACGAAAGACGACGAGCTTGTGTTTATAGTCTCATGACCATGCGTAGATCTCAGTCGTTCTTCCGCAAAGTTACAAACTGTAAGCCTGTTCGTTCTACCTTTTCCCCGTATTTCTTATATTGTATATTAGACGCTAGCGTTTCTGCTATCGTCTATCTTGCATTACTGGTATTGTTATCTCGTCAAATCGACAATGCGCATAGCCCCGCGGCGCTGACACGTCTGTCGTTGTGGACCTTCCTAACTCAAGCCATCGTTGATGCCGTGGCGTTTGCTGGGCACATCACTTTTGCAATCTTGGCAAATGGCCGACCATCCATGTCTCTCGTCGCCCCGGCGTTCCTGGCTTGCATTTTGTTTGCTCTCGAGGCTGTGGGTAACGCTATTCGGGTCTGAATTTCGGTTGATGCTCACCTCTCTGTATGGTATACAGCAACATGCGATTCTTATTAATCAAGTCCAGGCCCCAGAGGATGCAGCAGCCCGACAAGCTCGACGTACCCCGTCTCCTGCACAGAATGCCCCCACACCAGCTACTGACGCAGTTCAACCCCAACTTCCCTTGCCAGCTACGGCACCTCCTCGTCCCACTGGACCCTCCTTCTTTCAGCTCGTCCTTCGTCATCTTCCGTCGGACCCACAAGCCCGCATTTGTACGTGTTCACTTGTCGTCCCTAACTCGCTCTCATGGCCAATCTATCAATGTTTGCACCAGGGCTCGGAATGTTCTTGTTCCTCACGTTCGTTATCCGCGTGATCGTCACGCCCTCCCTTGCACTCCTTTTCGTTGCCAGCATGTATTCCATGTTTTGGTTCCCACAAATCATTCGCTCAGTCAAGCGGGGACGAACCAGCGCGATGAGTGCAGAATACATCATTGGAACATCTATTTGCAGACTCTACTTTGCGCTCTGTGAGGCATCTCTCGTTTGAATGTGCGCTGAGCGAAGCTAACTGCGAAATTAGATTTTTTGACATGTCCAAAGAACGTATTGGATGTCGGACCTCGGAGTGCGTCCGCGTTGTTTATTCCATTCTTCCGTTGATGACTGTTCTGGTGTGGCAGGATGGGCATATTATCTGTGTGCTTTCGTGGGTTTCCAGGTGGTCGTTGTGCTCCTTCAACAACGACTAGGACCTACGTTCTTTCTCCCAGAACGCGTATGTCGATTTGTGACTTTAGGAATTCACGTGCAGACATTGATTCATCCCCTTACCAACTAGTTCGCTACCACAGAAACATACAACTATCACCCACCATTACCGCTCTCGGTTTCGGACCCCGAGGCACCAGAGCAGTCGCTGGGTGATTGTTCCATTTGTATGGAAGTGATTCATGCAGAGGATCCTACGCCGCTACAGCACGTCGCTGTCGGTCTACTACAGAAAGTCGGAGGAAGGAAGAATTATAGTCTGGCGCCGTGCCATCATTTATTCGTGCGTGGCCCGTCTATTTGATGGGTATTTTTGATGTGACTCACGCGTTTCTCCGCTTAGCATACGGACTGTCTTGACAAGTGGCTTGCTATCAAGGTGAGTAGGTCTTTGGCTTGTCGTTGATGGGAGATGGCTGAGTCGCGTGTATAGAATATCTGTCCTCAATGTCGTCGACCGCTACCACCCCTCTAGGACTCCATGCATCACCTGTACTCTCAACTATCCACGACTGGCAGTTTTTTTTTTTTCAATAGATTACTGTGTATTGTATACCAACATACCTATCGTCGTCTCATATCCTATCTGATCATCCTAGCCAAATCTCGACTGAGTTTCCACCTGCACCGTTGACCTGTGCGATCTGTTGAAAATGAAGGTCGATGTCTTTGGCGCGATCCCAGAGCGATCGTTCGTCGGAGTGTCGTTCCTTGTAGCCCATGAGGACCCTAGGGGGACGTCTGTTCCGTTTGAGTTTGCACAACTGGATAAGTCGCGAGAGCGTTCCGATGAGTACGGGAAAGGACGCTGTATTGTAGGTGACATCTGCCATGCTACGTTGAGCGCATCAATGTCATCAGATGAACCTCTCTCAAGGAGCACGATGAGAAGCCACGTACACGATGATGTCCAGTCCAGACTCTAATTGAACTTGAACTGACGGTGAAAGTTCCTCGTGTTCCCAGTCCAAGACAGCTGCTTTGGGAATGCATTTGCTCATCAAGTGGTGATTGGAGGTGACGTTGTCTTGTAGGATGGGTATCGCAGAGGCTGTTGGTGCGAATGAGTGGGATCGGATTGTGGGTTGAGTGGGTTGAGTGGGTAGTTGGCACGCACGTAGATCCGTGGTCACGATGGAGCCAGGCTCACCCGAGAGGTCCAACGTCGAGCGCAGAATGGCGAGCGTAATGGCGACGATGCCCGTACCTGCACCTACCAGTAAACTATCCATCAGCCGGTCATGAAGAAGAAGAAGAAGAAGAAGAAGTGTCTTTGAGCCGTGTGTGACGCGACCTAGCCTACCTAATTCCAAGATATGTCGAGCGTCTGTGCTAAAGAGCGATTCGCGTAGATCAGACAGCGTCCCTCCCGTCTCTGCGCCTTTTCCAGAGAAGAGCTGTACGAGCCAAGAACTGAGTCCTATGCCGCTGTCCCATATTTTCTACAGCTGCCCCGTGAGCGGCGTCAAAAATGTGTGTCCGGAACGCCGTGATGTGATGTGATGTGAGGACGAGGTGACGTGCGAGGATGGACGTACCTTGTCGAGGTCAAAGGAAGTCTGCTCCGTAATGTTGAACACGATCGGACGGTCTTGGAGGGGTACACGCAGGGCATACGGCCGCGCAATCCGTTCTTGTTTCGCACCCTTCGTAGCGCTCTTGTTCCCCGGGCCGTGTCGAAGGGGGAAACTCACTGACATAGACATGACCGCAAACGGTGCGTTCCCGGTCGTATCCGTCTCGCCGAGCACGACGACCTGATCGTTTGGCGTGGTTCCGCAGGTCAGGATGAGCCGCCACGATGGCCCGTCCGAGTCTTTCCATTTATGTTGGCCGTCGAGGTGCGGTGGTCTCGGTACGGGGATCTCTTTGTACGCGGTGCTCGTTCGCCAGGAGGTGAGCTTGATGGGCGAGGTGATGACGGGCGAGGTGGGGCGGGGTGCATGGAGAGACCAGGCATAGTAGATGTTGACGGGGTCGTCGAGGTATTCTGTTCGGAGATCGTTGCATATCTGGGGCATGATGAGGATGGGGTCGGTGGGAATCGGACTAGCTTGTAAGGGTGGGGGACGGAGAAACGAAATGTAGTAAAACATCCCTTCCAGGGATGTGGTGTCGATGCAACTGGCTCTTGTTAGTCCCCCCCAATACATAGTTGCCTAGTTTAGTAATGCAAGAAATTAGGCCCAGCGTCGCGAGTACGACACGCACAGTTATGCTCTGGTCTACACCTTGCCGACATTCGTTTCACTCCTTCAAACCGTGGCTTGGACGACCCCAAAGTCGCACATTTGTCCAGACGTCGCAAGGATGGTTTCCCCGGATCTCTCGAAATGCATCAGGAAGGGCGATGGACGGTGCTCCCACCTCTCGTCAGGCCGGGATGGACAATGTTCGAACATTCTGTGAGCGTTTCGGTCGGCCTCCGATACGAAAACAGGTTGCGGTGTGTATTCAAATATCGCTCTCCTTCCTTCTCATCCACCTGTGGTCTATAGTTCTTTTTGTTTGGATCCTGGGCTGCTTTCGAACTGGCTGCAGAGCAGACACAGCTTGAAAACGACCATTGGTCCAAAGAAGTCAGGAAGTTTATGAGCATCTGGACTTTCCGCGAACCTACACACGAGGAGGTCAGAAAAGCAAAAGCCCGGGCCCAGGTCTCTGTACGTGAATCCTCTTTCACTCCCATGGTCTTGAAGCAGCCGCGTGGATCTCACCCCTGCCTCGGACAGCAATTTCTCAAGTATCTTGAATCAGTCAAGGAAAAGATTTCTCAGTGGCCTATCGCGCTGCAAAATATATCTCTGAGTGTATCTGCGTTCGTAGGCTCGTTCTACTACGATGCCAGTGAAGGCAGGCGACTTTGCTGGTCAATCTGCGCATTGAATACTGCCATCTTTCTCATGTGGAAAATACCTCGCTTCAATCCATTCATGAACCGAGCCTTCACACATGATCCACTTTCTGGAAAGTCGTATACGCTTCTCACCAGTATGTTCAGGTCAGTGCTTGCTGGTGAGGCTCGTTTTCGTCTTGGGTTAAGGTTTATGTCAGTCACAAGAGTTTCCTCCACCTTGTCGCCAACTCGATGGCGTTGACAAGCTTTGGCAAGTGCTTTATCAGTGCTCAGTTCTGAAAACGACTGACTCGGTTGCCCGTAGGCGCTGCTGCGACGCACTACTTGTGCGCTTCCCCGTCACGTGAACCAGACATAAGTGGCCAGTGGCATTTCCTTGCATTTTTCATATCCGGTACGATTTCCGCCGTCCAGGGTCTTATATTTCGGCACTTATCCTTGTGTTGGTCAGCTGGGTTGTTCTCCGGACTAGTCAGTCACGGCGTCTCCACCAAAGTACTTTATCCCCGATTTTTGTCATACCTTTCCAAGCAAGCAGCGGTGCGGTCGTCACCAGCTGCGTCTGCCCTGGTTGGCGACGTAGCACAGCAAGCACCGAAGAAAATTCTGCCTTCGTTGGGAGCGTCCGGTGCGATCTATGCCGCAGTCACACTCACCGCATTGGCGTTCCCGGATGCCCAAGTCCAACCGATTTTCGTGCCTATCAGCGTCTCGATCACCACGGGCGTGGGTGCGCTGGTATTGGCGGATATCGTCGGCGTCCTTCGCGGTTGGAAGTGAGTCTCCTGATTTCTTGCTTGACGTGGACGGCCGCTCACGGTCACATGCTAGACTCTTTGACCACTATGCACACCTTGGGGGGGCAACTTTCGGTGTGGTGTACTATACGTACGGAAACGAGTTCTGGATCCTTATGAAGGAACTGTATCGTAAAATCGCTGGCCCTCACCATACCGAGGTACGCACGGAGTGAGAACATGACAGACTTCGTAGACATCATTTATGGCTTACTAAATGTAACGTTGCTCACCACTCGTTCATTTCACTCACGACATGCTGCAAAAACGTGAAACCGACTCATCGTCCATTGCAAAACACAAAGACACAAAGATATCGTACACCACGACCTGAGCAAAAAACTATCAATAGCATGACGATGTCAGCACTTTTGTCGATGCAACGCCGAACGAAAATCTTTGACGACCTGAAGGCGCTCACTCGATGGTGATGCGCTTGGGTTGCTGTTGAGGCTGGGCCTTGGGGAACGTCACGTTCAGCAAACCGTTTTCCACCTTCGCCTTGACGTCTTCGTGCTATGCCATTCTTGTCAGACGGAACAAGATAATGCGAACAAAATCTCCACGACGCTCACCTTGGTGCCCTGGGGGAGCATCAGAGCGCGAGAGAATTTGCCGCAGGACCGCTCGCGGACGGTATATCCGCCCTCGTCACGTTGCTGGCTAGAGCTCGTCTCACCCGAGACGGTGAGACGGTCCTGGTTGACGTCGATGTTGATCTCCTCCGGCTTGACGCCAGGTAATTCAAACGTCGCGGTAACCGTGTTGTTCTCAGCGTTCTCGTGCACGTCCATCCTGCGTCCATCGAGGTCAGCAAAGGGACGCAGAAAGAGACAGGGGCTAGTGACGACATACTTAGGCCTGAAGTTGTCACGCCCAGTTTCGGTGGTGAGACCAGTGACGGGGCGCAAGAAGCGCGAGGACAGCGCATCGTCAAAGAGACGATCGAACTCAGAGAAGGGATCGTAGTGGAAGTGCATCAAAGACATGGCGTATCGCTGATACTTGTTTAGTTGATGGTGGTGGGTAAGTTTCAGAAGACGGCAGAGGACGCGAAGGAAAGGAGCGGGGTTTATATACCACCCCCGGCGAGATCATCGCTGACGTCGAGGATTACGCTGAGAGCTCCTGAGCGTGCCACCGGCGGTTTCTGCGCCATTCGAGAAAGGCACAGCGTAGATGGAAATCGCCCCTGTCCTGAGCCACGCAAGATATTCCATCTCAGTTCGAGAAATACCTAGAAACTCGTAATATAGTGCATGATTCTAATCTTCCATCGACGTCCAAGGGATCCCATTGCGGGCCCTGCAAAAAATAGCAAATTATGTATTATCTGAATTGGCTGGCTGGGAAGTAGTCTCCGGTGCCCTCAGCAGAGAGTGCAAGCTCAAGCTTGACAACGCTCACATGAATAGTGCGAAATCTAACCCCATCTTGAATCAGTAGAATGATGGCAACCAGTGGAGGTGAGACGAAGATGTACCGTCGTTCGGTGACCGTACCGATAGTAGACTAACGACGCTGGAGAACATTGGGCGTTATTCGTCCCAGCGCATTGCAGAAGGGATCCAGTACGCTTTGCCGTGGCGCTCATCCTGGGCGTCGAGCCAGCAGAGTCCATCACGGAGAAGCATGTTCTCTAGCGCCGCTCTCGCCCGCTCATACGTCCACCCGCGTCGGTTCACCAGAAGTTCTTCGACGATCCTGCCACCCTCCGCCTGAGCCTCTGCAAGGATAACTCCTTGGTCTCCGTCAAGTTCTTTCACCACATTCCGCACCATCTTCCTTCCTCCTCCGACATCGATCACTTCGTAGCCAGCACCGAGGGGTTGGAGCGTCTTGATACTTTGGATGACATCCTCCTCTGTTATCACCCCGCTCTCGACGCCTCGGAGTTTACTAACCATCCTGACCAACTCTCCCATTCCGATGAGACCGCCGTTGCGTTCCCGCGTGCTCACACACACGTCCACGATCTGAACACCGAGCTCATATTGCCAATCCCCCATTCCGAGCAGTTCTGCCCACCAACCGCCTTTTCTAGGTCCGGCGAGTGGGTCGACGCCGATTGAGGAGCACATCCGTTGAAATTCATGACGAAACTTGGGATTGCTGCGTATCGAGTCACGGTGTGTTTTGGCAAAATGCGTGAGAGCGGTGCGGAATTGGGTGAGCTGGGATTGAAGATGGTCGACTT
>JBBPNY010000547.1:0-15821 GCA_038091165.1 Rubroboletus pulcherrimus
GCCTGATTCTGGATCTATGACGTGAGTCCACATGTCGAAGGAAGCACCTCGTTCTCACCAGACAGCGCAACGACACGCGAGTGCTTATCCTTCCGTCTGACAATATGTTGGCATGTTCTGAAGGCATCGGTACGAGACACTTCGCATCCATCGATTGACTTCTATGTGGGACTATCCTTGCCAGAATTTCGGCAAACAGGGGAAAACAAGTTCACCCACACCAACTGTGCACGTTTCCCCGAAGCTGTCGACCTGGGGGTATCTGGGGACTACGAAGAATGTAAGAAAGTGCGTCCTTCCCCTGTGCCATTATATTTGTGCCATGTTGTTGCTCAAAGTGGGTAGCATCATTATGCTGCATCTGTCTGGGACTTTGGGCAGTCATGGAACAGTTCGGTTACACACAAGTTTGGGAAGACCTCAATGACCCTGAGATTCACTGACTGGAAAAGTGTCTGACGCCACCGCTGCTTCGACGACCTAGGTCTTTGGTTTGAAAGGACGTGAACAAATTGTTTCTGCTTTTTAGTCTAAATGGGCTGAAAACTCCAAGAAATATTCGATACCTGCCTATGCTAGTGAAGGGCGCGACTTCCTGGAGTATCCGAGACAACTACCGTGGCATTTACCGCTCCAGAGCCCGGGAGACACCAAAGTTCCATCAGCAAAAAGTCTCAAATGTTGCGAGGCCTTACCAGGCTCCCGAGACTGTGGGTGCCGTGCAAGGAAGTACTCCGATCTCGCAAGTCCTCCAGAGGTCATCCATGATAAGGGCAACTCAGGCGATCCCCCACCTTTTTAGAGCTTGAAAGAACCAAACGGCATTGAATTACTACGACTTAGCTGTGCAAAACACACGAGTATAGACAACTAGATCTACCATCCGATGCAAGAAAAACAAGGAGCAGTATGGTGGGAACAGAGATGTGCTTGTACACGCCCCAGACGGCGAATACGGTACACGCCGTGGTCATACGGCGGGCCGTAGGAAGCCGACTCGCATCCAGTGCATCGTGGTGGCCCTAAACCCGGAGGGACTCAACAATTCTGGTGGAATGTACAAGGCGTCTTCGGAACTTCCCAGTTCGTTAGGTCACTTGACTGAAGTTCTTTCCTTCGCTTTCCCGCTCCGAACGTTAACCCCAACAGAATAAACATGCATGCCATGAGCATGGTCAGGCGACTTCGCTAGAACTCGATCTGAAGTTTCTCACCAGAATGCTGACTGGTACAAAAGGCGTATTCACTGCAGGCGAGTGGTTACAAGGGCTGTCATGAAGGTGTTCAATGTCCCTTTGCTCTACGGGGCGCTCCTTGCGTACCTTGGGACTACTTCTGCCTCTCTCGTTCTCTTTCCCTCGGTTCCGATCCCGTTATCAAGCTATTTCGATAACCAAGCGGCATCTATTGATGGCACCACTGGTAATTTTGACAAGAATGGTTCGACATATGTATCGGAATACCTACCCACAGGACCTTGGCTCTTCAACGGCGTCACGGTGGAGCTCTTCATTGTCTTAGGCATTCACAGGGACTGAATCTGTACTTTCAGTATGACCTCCCGACTTCATGGGGTTCAGGTGTTGATAACGTCATTTCCGAGGGACAGGTTGTTGAGCTTCCTAGTGCGACCTATGTCCACGAACTTCACCTGCTTTATTCCGGAGATGGGACTGACAGTTAGCATGCATACCCTCCCAATGAGCTCCACTAATGAGTGTTCCATATTAGTTCAATTTAATGACACGTTTAACCTTGGCTATGCGGATAACACTCTCTCAGAATTTCTATGTGAGTCAGTCGGTCAATCTCTCTCTTTCATCACTACTACATTTTATTTCAGTCACGGGAAAGAATTGGTGGAGGTACCCGACTCTGAATTGGGGCGATATCCGAACGCGAGCACATTTCACGACTTCGCATCCACGTAGCCATACTAACCACGTTTCGCACTAGCCCCTACCACTTTGATCACTATGGTGCTTCGACGAACTGGAATTCATCTCAAATATTCCAACTCTCGCTATCTATTCCCTCGCGTGTCGCATTAAAGAGTATCACGCTCCCGCAAACTGCGAACGCTCTAAACAGGCTGCATATCTTTGCCATATCCATCACGCCATCAATTGTCCCGTCTGCTGCACCGACAGGTCCCGAGCTCTCGATTCGCACCGTACAATTTAGTACGCGTTGGGAGGATGTCAACGGGCAACGTGTCCAAGCAGTCGCAATCACACTAGCAAACCTCTTACCGGGAAGTCTTGCGTCGTCCCCGAATACCTCGATTCGGTCCAAATACAAGGCGGAGGTGACCGGAGAAGGTGTGACAACAGTGACGTCAGGAGTAATATACCGTCTCGTGCCGGCAGATCAGGCGCGTTTCGACGTCTTTGTCTTGAACAACAATGGTACTGGGAATGCGACTGTTCAGATCAAAGACTCCGATGGGAATGTTGTCGGGACGTCGTCTGGGTGGCCCATTACCCCCCTCCGACAAACATGGATAGCTGATGAGAATGTCCTGTCCACGCACGAGCCACCAACCTGGGTGGGTTATCTTCCTCCATCTCACGTGACCGCGTTGACTCTTGTTCCAGTGGAACCAAGCAAAATATGGGATATTGTGAGTAGGAGACGACTGCATAGTGTGATAGAGAACGAAGGGCTCACACGCACTAGCATCCATTGGGGTATTTACAGTGTTCCCGCTTATGTAGGCTGTCTTGCTGACCCGTGACCCGTACATTGCTTACACAACGTTTAGGGCCCGCCGAAGGCTTATGCCGAGTGGTATAAGTGAGTGTTGTACACCGTTACTTCCTTTTTCTAGACTTTAGACAATACCTAGCTGGGACCTCCATAACCCACCAAATTCGAGCAATCCTACCTGGAACTACGATCTGGAAAACTATGGGCCTGTGAGTAACCTGGGTTTAGTGTCACAGCTCGATTGATCCAATCCTTTTTGTACAGGACATGGTTTATGATGACTTCATTGCAAACTTTACAGCAAGAAACTGGAATGCAAGTGCCTGGCTAGATTTATTCGACGGAGCTGGAGCAAAATATTTTGTCCTTGTCACGGTTCGTGGAGGATTGGTGTGGAGATCTTTCATCCTGACGCATTCTACAGAAACATCACGATGGATATGGCTTGTTTGATACCAAGAACACGACGCACAGAAGTAGTGTTTACCTCAACCCCTACCACGACTTCGTCAAGGAGCTGATGGAGACTGCGAAAGCTGAAAAACCCAACCTTCACCGTGGAACCTATTATTCGCTTCCCGAGTGGTACGTCGTTCCAATATATAGCTATGCCACGCATCTAAGGGGTATCGGGTATCTCAAGGTTCAATCCTTACTTTGCACCATACGGGTTCGAGAAATGGCCCGGAGGACTCGCACACAATGCTTTCAACTACTCAGAGCTCCACCGGCATGCTCAATATTTCCGACTACATCCAAGACCTGCAATACCCACATATGCTGTCTCTCGCTCTTGATTACGGGACCGAGATCATGGTATGTCTGTACTAGTATTGTGTATTCCGTACTGACGCTCGTTGAAGTGGTGTGACATTGGCGGTCCAAACAACACGCTAGAATTCGCAGCACAGTACTATAACAATGCTATGGAGAATGGGTACCAAGTCATCATGAACGACCGTCCGTTTCCCGAGTTGTTCTTTCTTTTCTTTCTATATCTTCTTGACTGTCAGGTTCATAGGTTGTGGTGCGGTCCCCGATTTCGACACACCCGAGTATGCCCTGTTCGGATCTCTCTCCACAAGAAAATGGGAGACGAACGAAGGCATGGATCCATTCAGCTATGGCATTAACAATGCCACCAACGCAACGGAGTACAAGAATGGTACTACTATCATCCAAACCTTAGTCGACGTCGTGAGCAAGAACGGAAACTAGTAAGCCAGCTCCCGTGTACTCCTAGTCCGTTGGTGGTTCATCCCCTTTTTAGCTTGCTGGATGTCGGTCCCACTGCAGAAGGTGACATCATCGCACCAATGGCAAATAACCTCCTCGCAGCTGGCCAATGGCTCAAGTACGCTGGTGAATGCGTTTACGCCACCGTATGTTTCGTGCGCATCTGTGATGAAGCATGATTTTTGAAGGCCGTCACAGGATTATTGGTACCAAGCGTCGCAGGATCCGACAGGGTCGTACCGATTCCTGACGACGCCTGAAATGTTCTGCATCGTCGCGTTCAACAAACCCACCAATGGCTCGGTTGTCGTTGATGCGGGCGGCGTCGTGCTTCCTATTCAGAGGGGAGACACCATCACGCTGCTCAGGCCGACCAACGGGACGACGACAGATGGACGGGACCTCGAGTGGAGCATTGACGCAAATGGGGTGTTGACGATTGATGTTCCACAGAGTCAGGTCGATCGAGTCGATTACGCTTGGGCATTTCAGGTCTCGTATGCAATTTAACTCGGTTAGATACCATTGCCACGTATACGAAGCGCACGGGACGATTGTGTAGGTCACCTGTAGACAGAGCGATGCCTTCCTTTGTGCCCCCCAAAGATTCGAGTTCAAGTAGCGCAAACTTCGGGCGGTGTGGACAGATTCACCGTATACCATGCGCACAGTATAATTACTCTACTGACCTGGTTGTAGTCAAACCATGGAGTTCGTTTGCATCGCATGTACCAAATTTGACATCCTGTATTTTTGTCCAGTAACATCAATATCGCGGCTTAGCAGAGACCAGTATCGTCAATACTTATAGACACTGCCAACTTTGAGACCGAGGATGTTTCCCCCATCTCGACCACTCGGTCGCGAACGTGGCGCAGATGCTGACAGTGCCATTCGGCAAACCGATACTGATGCGGCTCTTGCAAGACTCTCCGCGGTGAAGAAGGGCTATATCGAAGATCCGTTTATTACGCATCTCCTTCCTCGTGCTCAGTTCCAACCTGTCCGTCCTCCCTTGATCAACATCGGAACTTACGTTCGCTCCAATTCCATCGATGCGCTCGTTGACCAATGGCTGGGGTTATGTGAGCAACAGGCTACACTGTGCCAGGTCGTAAGCCTCGGAGCTGGGAGCGATACAAGATTCTGGCGTATCAGCGTGGGTGCCTTATCCTTGATCTTACGTTGAGTTATGATAGTGACTTTCAGTAGACCGGTCCTCGCTCGCATGCCTTGAAATCATACTTCGAGCTTGACTTCCCGGATGTCACCACCAAGAAGGCGATGGCTATCCGCAAAAGCAAAGTGCTCAGTGCAGTCCTAGGTTCACCCGAGAATGTTACTATCGGTGAGTCCCTGCGGCACGATGAAGGGGGGGGAGCTCATCTCAAACTTCCAAGCGTCGGGTGGAACTGCACTCCACTCGGGCAAGTATCACTTGCTTCCGTGCGATCTACGTCACCCGCCATCCACTTCCCTGGCACCAGTGCTCGATGGGTTACTATCCCCGTCACTCCCTACCCTCTTGCTTTTCGAGTGTGTGTTGGTTTACATGTCACCCGAGTCGACTTCTGCCGTTATCGACTGGTTCGTGAATCATTTTGCCTCCACTCACGGCGAGAGTATTCTTGGAGCCATCGTATACGAGATGTTTGGCCTCCAAGACGCCTTTGGTCAAGTCATGTTGAATAACTTGCGGGTATTTCTACCTCATTTTCTCTCGTTGCTTTCACTTCAATTGCAATATCAGTCAAGGAACGTGTCCTTGCCGGGTGCGGCCCCGTACCCCACGGTGAATTCACTCCGTGAACGTTTCACTCGACATGGATTCACGTTCTCGTATGCACTGACATTGAACGACGTACGTGAGAAATACATTAGTCGCTCTGAGCTCGAACGGTGAGTTCTTTGCTACGTGGCTTTGGGCGTGCATTCCTGGGTCTTCATCTGATACTTCTGGCATGCAGGATATCCCATCTTGAATTACTCGATGAGGTCGAGGAACTGAATCTAGTCCTCCAACACTATGCCATTACCTGGGGCGCCAAGACATTCATGTCCATAGCAAAGTTAAGTCCTTGGGAACAGTGGGGATTAAAAATGTCATCGCAGGCTGGTTAAGGTTACGACAGGGAGATTAGTATGGTCTGACATTTGGGGCACTAGCTGAATCATAATACCTCTGCCCAACACAACCCGTTCAAGGCGGTTAGAACAATGCTATTGGGTGTCGCTAATGAGTGGATAACATGGGGTAATGGTACAAGTTGATGATGATGACTAAATAGCAAATCTACAAATGGAGTACCATGGAGTGTATATATCGTCGTGAGGTAGCGCTATGGCTGACTGGCAAACCAATAATAATGCACAGGAACAAAAAGGTAAGCTTAGAAATCCTCATCCAATGAGCTGGTTACGACGTGGTCAACTCGAGGGGATAAGGACATTAATCAAGATTACTCACAAGGCCTTGCCAGTAACCGTTTCGCTCTTTTGAGAGTTATGATTTACGTTCGCTTTCGAGTAGTCGGATACCCGCTTCTCAAAGAAGTTAGTCTTGCCTTGCAACGAAATCATATCCATGAAATCAAATGGGTTCGTCACGTTGTAGACCTTCTCATTCCCCAATGAAACCAACAAACGGTCGGCGACAAATTCGATGTATTGGCACATGAGTTTGGCATTCATTCCAATCAAAGAGACAGGCAGTGCATCTAAGGACCGAGGTCAGTATCCGGCGTATTACAATTGTCAGGCGTCTTACCGGTCAAGAACTCCTGCTCGATCTTGACGGCCTCCGTGATGATCCGCCGAACGACATCTGGATGGGGACGCCGCTTGAGGTGGCTGAAGAGTAAGCAAGCGAAGTCGGTATGCATTCCCTCATCACGGCTGATGAGTTCGTTGGAGAAGGTGAGACCGGGCATTAGGCCGCGCTTTTTCAACCAGAATACGGAAGCGAAAGAACCCGAGAAGAAGATACCCTCGACGGCGGCAAAGGCAACCAAGCGTTCGGCAAATATTGAACGTTGGTCCGAAATCCATTTGAGAGCCCATTCAGCCTTGCGCTTGATGCAAGGGATGGTGTCTATGGCGTCGAACAGGTATTCGCGTTGCGTGGGGTCCTTGATATAGGTATCGATCAGAAGGGAATACGTTTCGGAATGGATGTTCTCCATCATAATTTGGAAACCGTAGAAACAGCGGGCCTCGGCGGCTTGGACCTCGTTCGAGAACCGCTCGACAAGGTTTTCGTTGACGATGCCATCTGAAGCAGCGAAAAACGCCAGGACGTGAGATACAAAGTGGCGCTCGTTGTCATTCAGACGATTGTTCCAGTCGTGGATGTCCTTTGACAGGTCCATCTCCTCTGCGGTCCAGAAAGATGCTTCCGCTTTCTTGTACATTTGCCATATCTTATGGCACATGAATTTAACTTCCAGGAGAACAGGTCAAAGACTGACCTCGTGATACTGTATAGGGAAGAGAACAAATCGACGCTTTGATTCCTTCAAGAGAGGTTCTTCACCTGCACAAAGAATTGAATGGGAAGTAGATGGCACGAGAGAGGAAGACTCACACTCCGGAAGGTCCACCTCACCAACGAACTTTGTACGAAGAACGTGGAGCTCGTCTTCCTCGGAGTCGGAGTCGGCCAAGGTATCGGGAGAGACAGAACGTTTCTTGTCATCAATCAAACACTCCTTTGGGGGGAGTGGCTTGGAAGGGGAGTCTAACGAGAAGGCGGCGATTGCTTCTGCAGCCTGGAAAAGAGATGAGAGAGGATGCGAGAGAGTTGAACACATCCCACCTTCTTGCTAGGGGTAGGGGTGGGAGATGGTACACGGGGAGGAGCGAGGGTGGCAGCCATGGAGAATTGAAGGGAGGGAATATACAAGTAAAGAGAACTGTACTGGTGGACACGACAGAGGATGTGCGCTGATTTTTATGCGTCG
Source organism: Rubroboletus pulcherrimus (assembly GCA_038091165.1). Taxonomy (NCBI): domain Eukaryota; kingdom Fungi; phylum Basidiomycota; class Agaricomycetes; order Boletales; family Boletaceae; genus Rubroboletus; species Rubroboletus pulcherrimus. The sequence continues at coordinate 7,905 of JBBPNY010000547.1, forward strand.
TCGAATGCATTGCGCGTATTTGGCACATTCAACATTACGCGACGCGTTATTGTGACATGTTGTCCATTGCCACTCCGAATCACAGCGAGTCACAGGGAAATGAGCTTCAACAATAGAAACAAAAGCACACGCCCGTCCGACCGTGTGCTGGTGGTGGTATTTGTGGACGCCTCGAGCGACGGTCGTTGTGCACGGACGTGTGCACACCCAGTCACGTGATCATCCAATTTGTCTGCTGTATTAGCCCATGGTGCACTCTTGTCTCAAGTATGGTGAGTGTCATGATCAGCTTCATTTACGACAAGCCTTATTCTTCCTGTAGCTAAGGCGACAGGCCCGCGAGCGCAGGCAATATGTATATGAAAAATCCTTGGAGGCACAAGAACGCCAAACCTACGAGCGCAAGCGTCAGCTCAAGGATGCACTTGCATCGGGAAAACCGCTTCCGACAGAACTAAAAAAGGATGCGACGGATATAGGGAAAGATCTCGCATTCGATGAAGCACAGGAAGGTGAGTACTACCATTCCACAGTGCTTGGTACACGTTGATTGGCTCACGGAGACGACAGAGCCTTCGACACATATCGATAACGAGTACTCTCGCGCTGGTGTAAATGATCCCAAGATCATGATAACCACTTCAAGAGATCCCAGTTCAAAACTTCTTCAATTCACAAAGGTACCGGTCAGCCTGAGTCCATGAAGCAACCATCCCATGATCATTGCATAGGAAATGCGGCTGGTATTTCCAAACTCGCATCGAATAAATCGCGGAAACTATGTCGTAAAAGAACTAGCAGACGCATGTCGTGCCAACGATATAACTGACCTCATTGTTTTGCACGAACACCGGGGTATTCCAGGTGAGCAGCAACCCGGTAGCGTTCCGACAGCGCAATTCATACTTTTTCAGATGCATTGATCGTTTCCCACTTTCCCCATGGTCCAACCGTTCATTTTACGCTTCACAACGTTGCCCTTCGTCATGATATTGGCTCCTACAAATCATCCACCGTATCAGAACAGTACCCACACCTCATATTTGAGCAATTCACCTCGAAACTCGGAATACGGATAAGGGATGTACTCAAGTTCTTGTTCCCCGTGCCAAAGGAAGACAGCAAACGTGTCATGACGTTTTCAAATGAAGATGATTTCATCTCCTTCCGGTAAGCATTGAAATTTACCTGACAATTCGTGACCTGATTCATGACTTGATAGACATCACGTATTTGTCAAAACTCCTGGCGATGTTCAGCTTGCCGAGGTTGGACCCCGTTTTGAAATGAAGCGTATGTCTACGTGGTCGTTTGTCTTGTGCACCGAGTGATAGTCTTGTCAGCGTATGAAATAAAGCAAGGTACCATCGAACAGGCGGAGGCAGAAAAAGAATGGGCTCTCGCCCAATATTCCAGGACGGCGAAGAAACGGAAACTGTTGTCAGGCACTAACGGCGAACCAGAAGAGTCTACGAAGCGGCAAAAATGACAACTTACTCGATATCCACATTTCTTATCGTCGATCTCACTCGTCGTGTTCACCGAGTCCTTTGTGGGTCACAGGGCTCGACATTATGTGTACTATTAACACAAGTGTGCTGGTTCGCGTCTCCTTCATTATGCATTCACCTAATCTTGTCAATCGACTGAAAGTGCCTGGTCGAGCTCCGCGAACCCTTCGAATAAGGAACCAAACGCGTCGATGGCATGTTGAACATCGCGCGAGCCCGCCGTCTCCCTTATGGAATGCATGGATAGCATGGCATTGCCAACATCCACGGTGCGAACCCCAAGCTTTGAAAGCATTGGACCGACAGTGGATCCACAAGGTCTAAGGAGATATTCCAATGATATCCAGCACTTGTAGATGAATGAGCACCGACTTACACATCATTGGGAACCTCAAACTCCTGCACTTTCCCACCCTTGCGCTCAACGAGCTTCTTGAAAAGAAAAGTGCCAACAGCGTCAGAAGCGTAGCGCTGCGCAGCATTAGTCTTGAGAACTATCCCCCCATTGATTTGAGGCCTGTGATTTTCTTCGTATTTGGAAGTATAGTTGGGGTGGACCGCGTGACCCATGTCCGCCGACACGAGGAAAGATCGCGCAATTGATTGGAAATGAAGAGCTGGCGATGGAGAGAGCCTCCCGAGGAGCGATGGGATCAATGATGACTCGGCACCAGTGGTCGACACGCTACCAATTTCTTCGTGGTTGAACAGAGCGATGCAATTCACGTTCCCTTCGAGGTCACGGAAGCTAGAATCTTCCACGTGACCCACCAATGCTTCCACAGCACAGAATCTTGGTCTGTAGGCAGCCATGCATATTGAAAGGTAATAGCGCAGCTTACGATGAGAACATGTTATCCAAGCGGGGACTAAAAATGAATTCGTTGTTGAGGCCTCCTAAAACTGAGGGCTGGGTGTCGTACAGATGCCTGACAAGAAAGGCTTAATGGTGAACTCTAAAACAATGGTACACATACAATTCGAAGTCATGGATCTCCTCCGGAGCAACGGAAAGTTCATTGGCGAGAACTGACAAAAGTGCTGCGTGATGATTCTCTTGAATGCTGGATGCAAAGGAATTGCCTGAGTTCTTAGTCTCTTGATTGAGTTGACTCTCGATGAGGCCAGCAATCGGCACGAATTCGGTTTCCAGATTAAACTTGAACGAGGCGTTGGCATTCCGGTCAACTAAAAGAAGTGAGTAGTTGTACATGTAAGCATTAGGGATACTTACGGTGGATAGCTAAAGTCGGGATGCGCAGAAGGGGCCGATCAACCTTGATAAGCTTTGACTGGAAAGACCCGTCTTGGTGGGTGACGACAGCCCGTCCTGCTAAAGACAGATCGCGATCAAACCACGAGTGCCAGATTGCTGAGCCGTAAGTTTCGACGCCAACTTGGAGGTATCCGACATTGCTTTTCTTTGATATCGGACGAACCTGATACAAGGGATGCTTCAAAGCCAGAGTTAACGTTTTATACAACTCACGCGCAAGTTGGGACTGTCTACGTGAGTCGCCACAATGGAGACACCCGCACCCGGTTTCCAGTTCGGAGGAATGGTGAATGCGAGCAGGGAGGACTGGTTTCTGGGGGTACATGAAATGAGGGGGAAAGAACCGAACAAGAGATTAGACCATGATACCGCGTGAAGTAGTACTTTCCCCGGGGTTTGATATCCTTTTCCCAGTCATCGATCTCCCTGACCTGAGCATATTGATCATGCTGGCTGATGGCATCGGAACAAAGTGGGACAAACCTTTTGGAATCCAGCTGCCTCTAATCGCACGGCGGCGTTCTGAATAGCATGGAAAGGCGTTGGCGAGGCATTGATGAAAGTCAAGAAACGCTTTGCAGCTTCCGGGGCTGTTGGGTATAACAGCATGATGATCTCGAGCGATGATGGGATGGGAAAGTGAGTCTGCCAGCTTTGCTTTTACTTGCACAAAGTGACTTCCTAATCCGGAGGTGTAGTAAATGCGTAGGACTACTAGTAGCAATCTCACCTCTTGAATGTAACCATCCCCAGTCATGGTCCAGAGTTATCTCAGACACGGCCCAACACAGGTAGCCAACCAAACCTTGAAATATTTTTCTTGCCGTTGTCTGACCCACCGTACAGGCCTTTGGTTTGATTTGCAGCGTCTCGTCAAATTCTATATATGATGGCAAACTTGCATACGTTCCCGCCCTGGAAGATGTCCTGGTCTGGGACATGAAAAAAGGACACATGGTACTTCAAGTCATCTGTCTATCTTTTTCGAATTGCCCTGACAATCACTACAGCTTGCGATGTGGCATGAAGCCGGCCACAGAGCGGAAGTCACATGCATTCAACGCTCCCCTCAGCAAAATATGTTCGCCGTCGGTTATGCAGATGGTTCAGTTCGGTTATGGGATAGTACTCTTGGCTCTGTTCGCGCAACCTTCAATGGTCATCGAAAAGCTGTGACGGCACTCGCATTCGACAGACAAGGTGTAAGGCTCGTATCTGGTTCGCAAGATACAGACCTGATCGTATGGGATCTCGTTGCGGATGTCGGCCTTTATCGGTAACTTACAGAGAACTCTGTCTTGGGTTTCTACCACTTACATATCAGATCTCAGGCTTCGGGGTCACCGAGATCAGATTACTAGCATCCGCTTCTTGCCCCCCTCGGACCTATCCTCAACTTCCACTGGGTCTTCCACTGGCTTCCTTATTTCCACCTCAAAAGACACGCTATTGAAGCTATGGGATCTCTCCACCCAACATTGCATACAGACTGTTGTCGCGCATCGTTCGGAAGTGTGGTCAATGGATCTCAGTCCCCAGCAGAATCTCATCTTCACCGGAAGTGGTGAAGGTGACCTAAAAGCATGGAGGATAGATTACGACGCTGTCGCAGCAGGTTTGAAGACAACGGAATCTGGAGAAGTACGTATCACCCGGGATCTTGATGTTTGTGGATGAGTAGGCTTACTCCGCTTCTATAGATCAACAAGATGATCCAAGCGGTCGCTACGCTCCCTCTTTCTTCGCGCCAGCGTGTTTCCCAAGTTTTATTCCACGACTCGGAGCCCTATGTCGCTGTCCAGTCACACGATAGATCTATCGAAGTTTTTCGCATACGAACGGAAGACGAGGTGCGCAAGAAACAGGCGCGGCGCCGAAAACGTGCGAAAGAAAAGGAGGGAAAATCCATGCCAAAGGAAAAAGAGCTTGTCGACAGAGCGAACGACGATGAAATAGGCGCAGGTGAAATTGGCCTCGTTGACTTATTCACACCTTATCTGGTTATTCGAGCGAGTGGAAAAGTCAGATCGTTCGATCTTAGTACCAAGGATGTCCATGGTCATAAACCAAGGGTCGAGGTCAGTTGTCTACACAGACGATAGGAACTTTCGCTCACATAATATGCAGATCCTTTTAGCACTTGCGTCGAATGCGTTAGAGGTTTACGATATTCCACCGCCCCAAAAATCGAAAGATCAAGCTCCTGAAGCTAGTCGAATTTATTCACTCGATATACCGGGACATCGAACGGATGTGCGGACACTTTGTCTGAGTTCTGATGACCAGCTTTTAGCCTCTGCGTCTAACGGTAGGCTTGTTGGTAAATCGGTCTGCGTACCTCTCATGTTTCCCGCAGGAACACTCAAGTTGTGGAACGTGAAGACAACAGCATGCGTCCGGACTATGGATTGTGGCTACGCTGTTTGTAGCACTTTCTTGCCAGGTGATAGACACGTCCGTGTTGTCTGCTTAATTGTACCAGTCGTTTGTCTCATACTCCAAATAGCTTGCTGTTGGCACAAAGTCAGGCGATATTTTGATCTACGATCTGGCTTCTTCCGCCCTCATCGATACAGTCAAAGCTCATTCTTCGACTGTATGGTCAGTACACCTCAGACCGGATGGGAAAGTACTTGCCAGTGGGAGCGCCGACAAAGAAGTCAAGTTTTGGGAGTTTGAGCGCGATGCGGCACCCAAGGACGAGGTATTACAGTTTTTTCTCAAACCCGGTTGGCATGCTAAAGTCGCTATACTTGTAGAGTCATCCCAAGAAATCACTGGTGCTAGTGCATACGCGCACCCTCAAGATGTCTGACGATGTACTGTCGCTGAGATACAGTCCGAATGGCAGACTCCTTGCTGTATCTCTTCTGGACTCCACTGTCAAAATCTTCTATCAAGATAATCTCAAGTTTTTCCTCTCGTTATATGGACACAAGGTCAATCCCGGTCAATATCCGAATCCGGGCAACATGACTTACGTATTTCGCTCAGTTGCCGGTCCTTGCGATGGATATCTCAGACGACTCAAAATTAATTGTGACGTGTTCTGCCGATAAAAACGTCAAAATATGGGGCCTTGATTTTGGAGACTGTCACAAGGCAATCTTTGCCCACGAGGATAGCATCACGCAGGTTCTGTTTGAGAAAAACTCCCACTACTTTTGGACAGTAGGTAAAGATAGAGTGCTGAAATATTGGGACGGCGACAAGGTAGTTCCCTTTACGTTTATCCTCCTCACATACTGAATCACGATTGAAGTTCGAAAACATTCAGAAACTCGAGGGACATCACAACGAGATCTGGGCTCTAGCAGTTAGCCACCACGGTAACTTCGTAGTGACCGGGTCCCATGATAAGTCCATCCGTATCTGGGAGAAACTGGACGAACCAGTACGGTATCTTGTCTCCTTGTTGGTTGTGTTCGCTGACGACACCTCGCAGCTCTTTCTTGAAGAAGAACGCGAGCGAGAATTAGAGCATCTCTATGAGAACGACTTGGCGGAAACCCTGAATCAACCTGACGGTATGATTGGGCAAGGAGAAAACACCGATGGTGAACGCTCTGCCGAAGTGGCTGCAGTGACCAAGCAGACCATGGAGACACTCATGGCTGGAGAGCGTATAATAGAAGCTCTCGATCTCGCGGACAACGAGCGGGTTGCTCTCCGAGATTTTGAAGATCAGAAAGCCCGAATAGGCACTCTAGAAGCAGCTGGTCTGCAGCCGCCCCCTCGCAACCCTATTCTTGCGGCACTGGATCTAGACCCAGAAGGTTACGTCTTGAGGGTCGTGGAAAAGATTCCCCGCACTGCGTTATACGACGCTTTGTTGGTACTACCATTTGGTAAGGTGTTGTCGTTGATGCAATATCTAGATATGTGGGCGAAAAAGGTACGTTTCTACGGGTGCTTGAGTGACTTGCTGTGCTCAGCCTAGCGTAATGCTGATAACAGGGCCGGAATATTGCACTCGTTTCATACATCACGTTCTTCCTCCTCAAGACCCATCATCACCAGATCGTGGCTAATCGGATCATGCGAACAACGTTAATTCCGATGAGAATTCACTTGAGAAATGCTCTGAAACGCGAGAAAGACACGGTTGGGTACAACCTAGCCGCCTTGCAATACATCCGTCGTAAAAGTGAAGCGGAGAGAACCGCACTTTTCTTCGAGAAAGAGGACTTCGACGAATCGAAACTGCTCGAGATGATTACCGAGGGTAAAAAGAGAAAACGGGTGAGCATCAAAGCGTGATGCCCTTTGCGCGCGACGAGAACTGTCATGCACCCGTGTATGTGGACTACAAATCTAGAAATACATCGTTATCAGGGATCTTTAGGGCCCCAGAGTTCCTCATTCCTGTCAAGTTTGATGCTTCAGAATTGTTACTGCGATGATTTTAGGGATACCTGCACCTACCAGTTCGTAGGATCAGATGCCTCGCGCATCTGCACGTTTAATATGCCCTGGTCTAGCGATGCCAATTGTTTGAAGGCTGCCTGAGTGAGGTCAACATGCTTGGACCCCTTTTCGCAACCGGCGCAAGTGTCTACCACCCTGGCAAATGTGCATTTGGCGGAGTAACTGGAGTTGTTACAGACTAAAACGGGTTGGCGGGATTATAGTTAACAGAAAAGTATCACCTACGTTCAATAAATTTGAAGCACTTGGGCTTCTCTAACCACCCGTCTAGAGTGAGAGCTGCGACGAAGGATTTGTCCTTTCATGTAGACTTGCGAGTGAGCAACGGGGACGAGCGATGCTAATTTATACAGTACCGTAGGAGCCCATTTTGTATTGGTCCAGCAACTGGGATTGAGAAGATCTTGTCCAGTGTACCTGAATGTTCCAGAGATTAGGCGCAAATCGTTGGCGAACAAACGCATCAAACCAAGTAATGGTAACACGCTCGGCTTTTCCCCCGACGACTATGCCCTTTGTGAGCTCGGCTAAAGATTCCCTAACAGATCTGAAGACGCTCTTCGTGGAAGAATGTTTGGCATTTGTGTTCGACGGACGCCTGAGGGCGCTGCTGGAGTTGGTACCAGGAGTAGTCGCCGAGGTCGTCCCAGGGGTGGGTGAACGGCGGTACTTGTAACGTAAGTTCGTAACTATGACGGATTC